>QLOI01001435.1:0-10037 GCA_003313605.1 Tuber umbilicatum
GCTGCGGCTTAACGATATTAAGTTTCACCGTTAAGGTTTTCTCTCTTACATATTTGTTCTTCATTTTGTGTACGAAGAAAGCTTCGGTACGGCCGCATCCTTGGGATCCATCTTCCCACAGGGAGCCCCCGTTACACCGGCTCCCTTTGTTGATCCCCTAAACATGTCCGCTGCCCTTCCCGACATCGTTGCCTCCGTATTACGGTCTGCTGGCTGCACCCTCCCGGTCGCCTTCTCTGCGTTCATTAATGTTAACGGAGCGGTGAAACTTACCGCCAACCCCAGGACTCCATCCTCAGCCTACGCCCCCTTCTTTCCTGCCCTTTCCAAGAAGATCAATCAGTCCTTCCCTTTGGGCGAGAACCCTTTTCAGGAATTCCGCACTGCACCTCTGTTCACTGATGTCTTAATTCACAACCTCCTCCTCTCCATGCTCCCTGCCGACCCCGCGGAGCTTTTCTCCGAATTGCACGACTCCATTCTAAACTCTATCGACCTCTCCATCCTCTCGGCCCGCTTCCTCCAACGGGACCAGGCCCTCCGTGAATCCAAAAACACCACCTCTGTGGTCGTCACTGTCCTCCCTCAGGATCTTCATCTTCTCGCGCCCGACCTCCATCGTGATGGGTCCAAGATTCGCCTATTCAACCGCATGAGGAACGTTCACCTCGCTCACCCTACCGCCCGCGATACTCAATGTCACAAATGCTATCGCTTTGGTCACTCAACACCCCTTTGCAAAGAAGACCACCACACATGCCCCATCTGTGCGAAGTCCCACTCAAGGGCCGAACATATGTGTGCAAACGATATGTTCCCCAAACAGGGCAATCTCAAGGTGGTCCCTGACTGCTGCACCGCAACTCCTTCACTTTGCATCAACTGTAACGACGAACACCCTGCAACTTCTCCTACATGCCCAGCGAGGATTGCCCTGAAAGAAGCTGCCCGTCTTCCCAAGGATCAAGTCATCCCCGATGCCCCTCAGCAAAGACCCGCCTCGGCCGACCCCGTTACTCCTCAGCAACAACCCTCCACGTCCCAGCTCCCCCTGAATACAGCCCAGCAGGTTTCTGATGACGCCCTCTTCATGGCCCGTCACTTAAGCCAACTCACTGCCCGCCCTCCTCCTACCTCCTCTGGTTCTCGCCCTCCCTTGGCTGCTCCCCTGCCCGCAAGATAGCTTTTCCCCTCTGGTGCCCCAACTACCAATTGGGTGGAGGACTCTACTCACGACAACGATATGGAACTGTAAATGAGAGCACAACCTGCGCCCTCATTATCAGATGCTTCCCCATGTTGCCACTCCCCCTCCGGTGCCTTGGTTCCTGAGCTTTCCTTCGTTCAATATAATTGTCTTGGTAGCAGCTATGTTTTTCATACTTTGTTTTTGTTTTTTACCTCTGCGAAGAAGTGCCCTCTTGTTGTTGCTTTGCAAGATGTTCCTTTGTTTAAGGGGCGCCCTTTGGGTGCATGCTCCTATAAATGTTTTTTCCCCCCTACTTCCTCTGAGTACAAGACACGGGTAGCTGTTTATGTTTCTGAGCAGTTGTGTTCTGTTGTTTCTGTTCTTCCCTTGTTTTTTAGGCGAGGTGACTATATGGGTGTGAACTTCCGCTCCCCCCAAGGGGTGTTTGGTTCCCCTCAATTGTTGTTCCGCCTGTATAATTCCTACTCTACCGCCACCTGGAATGGCGCACTCCGCACTTTATCTCCTGATCTTCTCTTCCCCCAACATCAGTTCCCTACGCTATCGTTAGGGGACTTCAACCTTCACCACCACCTCCCAGTCCCCCTACGAGCCATCCCCCACTCAGAACTGTCCATTTCTGAGCCCTACTCTACTGAGGTCTCCGCCAACGCATTCTCTCTCCTCAACAACCCTGGCGTCTACACCAGATTCCCTTTTGATAACTTGTCCAGGCCCTCCGTGCTTGATCTTGCCTTCGCCAACCACAGCCTCCTTCCCTACTTCCACTCCTGGAACACCTCCCTTCCTTCCACAGGCTCCGACCATGTCGGTATTTCTGTCTCCTTTGGCCAACTATCCAGGTCTGTCCCCCCCCCCAGACCCAACTGGAAAGCCACCGACTGGTCCACTGTCGCCCCTATCCTCCAGTCCGTTGCCGTCCCTTCGGCTCCCTCCTTCCCCACCACGGCCTCGCTTGCCTTGTGGTTCGACTCGAGCCTGGCCACCATTACCACCCCGGTACTGTCTGTGACTCCCACAAAACGCCCATCCTCCTACTCGAAGCCCTGGTGGTCTCCCACCCTCTCAAGCCTTCGGCGCATCCACCATCACGCCTCCCGCAGCTTCCGTAATGGCTCTGCCACTCGGTGGGAGCTGGCCCAGGCTCGCAACTCCTACTTTTAAAGCGATCAAAAAAGCCAAGGCCACCCATTGGGACCAGTTCCTCTCATCGGCAGACTCGTGCTCCATCTGGAATGCCAAGAAGTTCGCATATGGTCGGGCCCCTGAACGCTTCCACTCCCTTCACAATGCCACCACCCCCCTAGAGATCAACTCGGCTCTTATCACACACTTCTTCCCCCTTCCCCCACCTCCTCCTCCTCCTTCTGTCCTTCTCCCACATCTACCTGACGTCCCCCCCATCACTCAGGAGGAAGTCTCGCTTGTCCTCCGCCGCTCTTCCTCCTCATCTGCCCCTGGCCCCGAAACAATCCCGTACGGGGTCTGGAAAAACATCCATCGGGCCAACAAGGATCTCCTCCCATCGCTTCTCACCCCCCTCCTCCTGCATGGCTTTCACCCCTCTTCCTTAAAAAAGGGCTAATGGCATCATCCTTGACAAACCTGGCAAGTCCGACTACTCCACCCCAGCTTCGTTCCATATCATTGTTCTTCTGGAAACGGTCTCGAAGATTTTGGAAAGAATAATGGCTTACCGCCTGGCTGCCTTCTCTCGCTCTATCCCCCTCCTTAATCTCCACCAATGTGGCTCGCTGGCTGGGCTTAGCTGCTATGACGCAGTGGCCACCCTCCAACATGAAGTGCAACTCCTCCAGAACACTGGCCTTAAAGTCTCCTCCCTCTTCCTCGACATAAAAGGTGGGTTCGATAACGTCAACTCCAACCAGCTTTGCACTATGCTTCGCCGATTCTCCAATCCCAAGTACATGGTCTACTGGATCTCCTCCTTTCTCACCTCCCGACAGTGCCGCCTCGTTTTCCAAGGCGCTCCGGGGATATTTTCCCCTGTATCTGTGGGCACCCCTCTGGGCTCCCCTATTTCTCCTCTCCTCTTTGTTATATATGTTTCACGCCTTCACATCTACATCCCCTGCGGAGTTGTTATCTCCTATGTCGGTGACTTTTCCGTCACGGTCGGCTCCTCCTCCTATCGCTCCAATATCAGGCTCCTACAACGAGCCTTCCTCACCCTCAGCAATCGTGCAGCCCCCTTGGGAGTCTCTTTCTCGGTCCTAAGACTGAGCTTATCCATTGGCGTACGTCCAGGGACCGCAACCCCGTCTGTCATGCTCCCATTTCAATCAACTCCCTTTTGTTCAATCCAACGGCTGAGCTGTGATGGCTCGGCTACTGGCTTACCCCCTCCTTGGAAACCTCCTCGCACTTCCACCGCCGCCTGGCCCTGGCTTGGGCTTCCTTCGCGCTGATCAAACGGCTCAGCCCCGCTAGGAAAGGACTCTCCCCCTGGTGTTGCCGCAAACCCGCTGTTGGGCTGCTCTTCCCTGTCCTCAACTACGGCGCTGACCTCCTTATCCCCAACGCCACCATCCTCCGCAAGCTGGATTCCTTCTGGCACGAGGTCCTTCGATGGATCACCAACTGTTTCAGGGCCACTGCCCCCGCCATCCTCTACCGCAAGGCCTCCCTCCCCCCGATCTCCCTGGCACTACCGCACAAGAGAAAGCTGGCTGCCCTCCGTCTACTCTGCTCTCCTCCCCATGTCAACCCTGCGACTGCCCGCCTCGATCCGTGGGTCCCCACCTGGGACCCATGGCGCGCCCGCTCACACCGCCACCTCCTGGCCCCGCTGCGTGGTTCTTATCGTCCTCGCCTCTGGTCCACTGCCCCCTCACCTTTCCGCTGACACCTCCCCCTCGACGCCATTGCTTTCTCTATCAAAGACCTTCTGCCCGACAGACTCCCTCTGGCCTCCCCTCACCTTCTACTTCCCCGCCCGTACGATCCGGCGGGATCCCCTCCTTATGGCTCCCTCAAATCCAAAGTTGTCGCCTCCACCTTCACCTCCTGGGCTGCTATGTTACCCCCCCCCTCCTACAAGTACCCTCCCTCCTTCACCCCCCACACCTTCATGGGCTTGCCCAAGTTCTCGGCTGGCCGTCTTCATCAGATGAGGGCCGGCAAGAGCTACCTCGCTGTCCACACCTCCTGGTCCAATCGTGATCCCTCCACCCTTTGCCCCTTCTGCGAGGAAACAGACGAGACCTTTGATCACGCGATCCTTCACTGTCCAGCCAAGGCCCAGGATAGAGCTCCCCACCTTCAGGGTATCGCTAGCCTGGCGCCTGAAGCCCCCGTTTGGTCCACGGCCCCCCTCATCAATTTGGCCCGATACATTTCCGCCACAGCCACTGGGTTCCCGCCCAGTATGCCGCCTCTGATCTCTGCCTCCCCACTGCCGTCACCTTTGCCTGGCTCGCCGGTGCCCTCATCCTCTTCCCCTGCCTCCTCTTTTTGAGGCCTTGGGGGTTTTATCTTTTCTGATGTGTCTTTACTTGCTTACTGTTATTGTTTTTGGATGCCCACGGCGTCAGCTGTGGGTGGTGATTATGATGATGGGTTCCCTTACTTATGACTCTCTTTGGACTGGGCTGTTGTTTTGGTGTGAGGTTACTTTACTTTTTACGTTAGTCATCGATGGCGATGCTAGGGATTTTGTTTTCCCGTTTTGAAGGATTGGTTGCGTTATTTGAGTTTTGTTATTACATTTGTTATTGCGTTGGAATTAAGGCTTTTTGTATGCCATAGCGCGAGCTGCAGGTACATTTTTGGGCCATAATCAATAAACACATGATGGAAAAAAACAAAAAACAAAAAAGGATAGATGAGGGGCCATGCTCCGTCTCCGTTACAACCACAGCGATTGAAAAAACCACACTAAGTTTTTCACCAAGGCTTTCTCTCATTGGCTGAAAACCCTTTCTTACAGCTTGCTTGCTTACCCCTCACAGGGAAAGCCTTTACTCCACAACCATGTCGTCCTCGCCCGGTTCCTCCTGCAAGGGAAGAGGAATGGGCCAGAGGCGCAATCCAAATTCCCTTTCCTATGGGTCTAGATTCACGCCCCTTGGTGGTGATGAAACTTCCCTCCCCCCCACCTTCCCAGCGTTCCCTCCTGGTGAACCCCACCCTCAAAAGCGACCAAGCAGCAACACCGAGCCCCATCTCCCAGTCCTCACAAGGGATGGTGAGAAGATCGACCACATGGACCCCACCTACTTCCAGAGTCTCTTTGTGAAGTCTGCCATGGAACTACAGATACCAGAATTCGAAACCCCACCTGAAGTTACCATTCTCCTCCAGGTGTTTCGTCAAACCAATACCGCATACAGGAGGGCCCTGGACTCTGTCACACAGGAGCTCATGTCTCTTCGCGAGGAAATAGAGGTCCTTCACGTCACGGACCCCAACCGCCCTGCCGCGCCCACTACAGCTCCCTCGCTACCAGCACCATCTCTGGCCTCAGGGACTCCCCCTAAGCCACCCAACTTCCCCCCTCCTCCTGCACCAGCTGCACATGTTCCCTCCTCTGGCCCTCCCACCTGGGCCAATGTCGCGAGAAAAGGCAGGAAGAGAAAACCTTCCCACACTCCTAAGCCTGCTGCAACAGAGGCGAAACCCCTTGACCCTTCCAAGGCTCCACAGCCCAAGAAGTCTATCACCATGAGAGAGAGACGCCTGGTCATCAAACGCGACGGCTCCTCCCTCACCTCTACTGCCATCCAGCTCAGAGACAGCATCAACACTGCTCTCTCAGCCACCTACGTTCAGACGGTGTCCCTTGAAGGCGGCAATGTCACTCTCACTACCATGAATAATGTGAAGACCTCTGCGCTTAACAGCAGGATCTCTTCCTTCCTCCACCTGATTCCTGGAACCACTACCGTCCATCTGGACACCCCAGCCACGCACCACTTGGTCCATGGCATACCTACACAATACCCCCTGGCCACCATCGCCACGGAGCTCACCACATTTGATACTGGGCTAGCCCTCACACAGCAACCCAGATGGCACAGCTCTGATGACTCCCGTGCCGGTAAAGCGGCCTTGACCATAATCATTTCAATCACCGGCTCAAAGGCACCCAACTTCGTCAATAAGAGACTCTATGCCTTCTCCTCCACCTTCAGGTCTGAACGTCGCCTTCGTTTTAACTCATTTACCCAGTGCTCAAACTGCCACCGGTTTGGCCACCACAGCACAAAGTGCTCCAACCCAGCAACCTGTCGCTGGTGCACCATCAGACATTCCACTGGGGATTACTCCTGCCCCACAGCCACCTGTCGTGTTCGCGGTCACCCTTGCAGTTATCTTACTGTCACGTGTGTTAATTGTGGAGGACCCCACGACGCCCACTCTCCCATCTGCCTTTCCCGCCCCCAGTGCCCTGGTTTGGACCCTGAGGAGGTGGAGGAGGAGGTCAGCATGGTTGGCACTTAACTCAACTGGCGTTTTTGCTGGTTTTGTTTATTTATTTTTTTACTTTTTAGCTGGCCTCTTACTGCGCTATTCTAGGCTTGACATCAGGGCAGGTTTATTGCCCCGTGATGTTCTTTCATTTCTAGTCAGGAGTTTGAGTCCTCCCTAGGGTTGGATTTTCTCTTCTGACGTTCGGTCCCTTTGTGGCTAACCTGGCTGCCCCTGCTGGTTTGTGACAGGGATTTTCACCACTTGGTTTTGTTAGTCATTGTTTGTGATGCTAGCAGATATGTTTCTGCTAAGGTGATTGAGGGGTGTTGAGATTTTGAATTTTGTTGTTTCCTTTGTAATTGCGTTGGAATTAAGGCATTTTGTATGCCATAGCACGAGCTGCTTGTACGTTTTTGAGCCAGAATCAATAAACATATGATGAAAAAAAAAAAAAAAAGGATAGATGAGGGGCATCCTCCGTCTCCGTTACAACTCCGGTCATTGAAATTTCCTTCCTAATCGGGAACGACTCAACATCAGAGAAACTATCACCAATTTTCTGGTCCAGCACCCTCCCCCTTGGGGGGTGCTGGACATCTCTTTTATCACTTCCTTGCCCTCGGGCATCATCTTTACTGTTCCCTCTTGAGGTCTACCCTCAAGACCGCTCCTCCTACCCCATTTCAACATCTCAGGATGTTGTTTCTCCACACTTCCCCGCTTTCGTTTCGCACCTCGCTTAGCATCAGCATGGTCGGCAACCCCCATTCTTGATTCTTCAAACGGCTGGGAACACAGTTTGCGGTAAGCGGAAATGAATGATTCTTCCCTGGAAGTCTCCCCAATAGGCTACGGTCGTTTTCGGCTCTTTCCTGCTATCCTTCAGACTGCTAATGGTCGGATCCCATCCACTATGTGATGCTATCTCTCGGAGAACAAGGGACTACATGAGAGACGCGGGAACAAACTTTCAGTCTGCTGGCTAGGTTGGCAACCGCCTAGAAAGCCATGGACACGTCTCCGATAGTTGGATCAACCTTGGGTCTACCCCTCCTCTCCTCCCTCCACAGGATCAGTTGGTACCTTACTACCACCCCCCCACTACACCTGGTCCCGTTACTGCAACACGATTCCTCCTTCCCTTGGCCGCCCACTGCCTTGGGTTCTATACTTTGGCTAGTACCCTATCTGCGGGGCGGCATCCCCTCTGCCATGCGGCCTTCCATACCCGCCATCTACTCTCTCCCGTGGCGCCCCCCTGCCACCCCTCCTTGGTCCCCTGTGATGGTATTGCACTGCCTCCTTCATGGGCGGGGCCTGGGGGCACAATTAGGGCTTCACTGCCTAGGACCTTTCAGGGTCTGCATGTGGTACATTTCTTCCGCGCTTGCCTCCGGGCACATAAAGGGGGGTCTTTTCTTACTTGGATTTTGTTTTTTCTTTTGTCTTGCAGTGTACACCATAGGTTTTCCTGTGGCTCTCTGCCTGTTTGATAGTTAGGCGTCTTCTTTCTTCTCGTACTTGGGGCAGTCTGGGGCCTTTCAGGATGTGGGAGTGTGCGGTTAGTCCCATACCAGGGAGACTTGGGGTGATGGTTTTTTCCTAGGAGGCGGGGAGGAATGGTTTCTTTCTGTACACCATACCGCGAGGTCCAGGCGCATTGTTCTGTACCATAATCAGTAACAAGAAATAAAGGGAAAAAAGAAAAAAAAAAAAAGAAAAAAAAAGATGATAGATGAGGGGCATCCTCTGTCTCCGTTACAACTGCGGTCATTGAAATTTACTTCCTAATCGAGAACGACTCAACACCAGAGAAACTATCACCACTTTTCTGGCCATCACTTTTATCACTTCCTGGCCCTCGGGCATCAGGTTTACTGTTTTCGCTTGAGATCTACCCTCAAGACCGCTCCTCCTACCCCATCTCAACATCTCAGGATGTTGTTTTACCTCACTTCTCCGCTTTTGTTTGGCACCTCGCTTAACATTTACACAGTCGGGTATACCCATTCTGGTTTCTTCAGACGGCTGGCAATACAGTTTGCGGTAAGCGGAAACCTGGGAATCCCCTTAGGGGGTTTTCCAACAGGCCACGGTCGATTTCCCCACCTCCCTTCCCTTCACACATCCTGGTAGTGGTATCCCTCCCACTTAGTGATGCTTCCTCTCAGAGAATAAAGGGACTACATGAGTGAAGCGGTAATAATCCTGGATGTGTGAGGGTGCTTGGGAACCACCTAGCAGGACACGAACACGTTTCCGATAGTTGGATCATGCCTGGGTCTACCCCTCCTCTTCTCTCCCCCATGGGATTGGCTGGCACCCAACTGCGCCCCCTCCACCTCCACCTTGGTTCCGTCACTTCTATACGGTTCCTTCCTCCCTTCGCCGGCCCGCCTGGCCTTGGGATCCTCTGGCTGGTACCCTACTACCTTCCTCCTCCACCTGGCTTGCACCCTAAACAACTTCTACCAGCTGGCACCCTACTGCCTCTTTTCACACCCCGCTGGCATCATACTGCCGCTTATCTTGCTTGCCAAGAGGGGCTGGGGTCCCTGATTTGACCTGCCACACACCTATGCCGCCTGCATTGGTCTACTACTCTCTTGCCTTCCCTTGGCACCTTCTTTTCGGTAAATTCGGGGCCCTTAGTTCTGGCTAGATCTGGTTCAAGGGCGTGGACGCAGCTAGGGTTGGATCTGGGGGGTTGTTTTTCACTTGTATGGTTTTAGGCGTTCACTGTGTTACGGGTAACCAACTTGGAGCTCAGTAGAGTAAGGTTAAGCGTTAAGTGTTCGATATAAGGAGTACTGTCAGGAAGGCGTCGTGATTTTATCACTAATACTCGTTTCGCTAAAACTACCAGGCGTATGAATTGTAGGTAATAACTTGTTATATTGATAAGATCTCTTCTCCGTTGCTGTTCCGTCTAATAGCTGGGGAGGAACGCTTATATTTATATTCAGCGTGAGTTTCTGCGGCCAATACATCTAATAACTATACTAACCAACTACAGTCGTGTCCGGAAAGTCTTCGCACCCCTACACGGCAACCGCACAACCACAACCCAACATGATAGAAAATTCAAAAAAAATGTAGATAACTCAATTAAAGATATGATAATAGTAAAGCTAGTAAAGAATAGAAAATATTTTTACCATCTTGTATGGCCCCCATCTGCATCCAAAACAGCCTGAATTCTCTCAGGCATCCTATCTATCTTACTATCCAAAGTCACTTGGGGAATCAACTCCCACTCCTCCTTTGCTGCCTCAAACAATTCAGCAGCACTATGGGGCCTTCTCTCAAGTCAGGAGAACCTCTTGGTAAAGGCTCTTTTGAGTAGAGCCCAGGTGTTCTCAATTGGATTAAGATCTGGTGAGTTGGGTGGCCA
>QLOI01001437.1:0-10058 GCA_003313605.1 Tuber umbilicatum
AGCGATACTTAAAACAACAAGTAAAACAAACTAAGTATCAAGCGATACTTAAAACAACAAGTAGAACAAACTAAGTATCAAGCGATACTTAAAACAACAAGTAAAACAAACTAAGTATAACCAAGTACCCGTACCGGTTACAATTAAGGTTTTCTCTCTGACATATTTGTTCTTCACTTTGCTTACCAAGAAAGCTTCAGTACGGTTACATCCTTGGGATCCATCTTCCCACAGAGAGCCCCAATTACATCCGTTGTGCCAGACTGAATGAGTCCGCACCTGGACACAAAGGGTACGGAACAACGCATCCAGATTGGCAATTGGCCTCATTAGTACCTGGTATGTCCAATGGACAAGGTGCATGGGGCGCAACCCGATTATTTTGCAAATGTGTAGTCTTGGACTCCTCAGTTTCCACCTGATTTGTTGAGACTCTCTTGGACTTTAGCGTGCCCTTCCCTTTTCCTTTTTTGCTGTAGCAGTCTTTCGCTAGATGGCCTGTTTTCCCGCATTCGAAACAGGCTCTCGACTCTTTTTCTCGCCTGGTTGGGGTTGCTTCTGTGTTGGGTCTGTTGCGGTTATCAGGTTGCTTGAACTGCTTCTTGTAGTACTTGTTGCTTGATGCTTTTCCTCCTTCACTGTATGCACCTGTTTGTCTGAATAAAGTGTCAACCATTTCTGCTCGTTCCTTGATTTCTTCTATGGGGTCATCCTCTTTTGTTTGGGGTTCTACCACTTCTCGCAACTGTTTGGTTATACTTTTGGATAGTTGTCTTCAAAACATAGAGTCTTTGAGCTCTTCTGGAATCCTAAGATCATGTGTATGCTCGTAGAAGAGACCAATGCATATATAGAGGCCCAGGGAGCTGGGAAACAGATCCTGGGTGGGGTAGGATTTTGCTGCCTATGGAGGAAAGTTACGGAGACCGACATTATTTTCTTTTTGGCTTTGTTAATATACATGGGAGTGAAGCGGTGATGAGGGAGTAATAACTTTTGGAAAGAGAAGGGGGAGGGAAGAGTGGTTTTTTGGGTAATGAATCTGAAAAGATTTAGCCAAATCAAACAATATCTTCATAATTCAGATCCCGCTTTGCAGCTCTCCCATTCTGAATCGTTCCAAAAGCTAAAACCAGTTCGTGGCATGCTCCAGTCTCACTCTCAGAAGTATTATCTACCAGTATCCAATGTCACCATAGATAAAATGATGATACGATTCCATGGCCGAAGCTATCACATATACCGCATGCCAAGTAAACCTATTACTGAGAGATACAAGCTATTCGCATTGGGTGATATTGGGTATACCTACAGCTGGATATTTGCTTCCCGGTTCAACTTTGTTCATAAATTAATTCCTCAGAGTGATCTTACTCCAACAGGCGCTACAGTCTTTCAGCTAGTGTCTAGTCTACCATACTCTTCTGGATTACACTTCAACATATATATGGACAACTATTTTCCTTCCCAAACTCTTTTTGTTAGGCTCTGGGAGCTTGGAATTGGAGCTTGTGGGACTGCCAGAGAGAATTCTTCTGCTTTTCCTTCAGAGCTGCATGATAGCAGAATGAATATTCCCTGGAATGAGATATCTGGCGGGCCTGTGGATGTTGATAGTAGGGTGTTTGGGGTTCAGTGGCAGGACAGTAGTTCTGTTCACTTTTTAAGCACTATTCATTCACTTGAAGACCATATTATATCAGAGCGCAAAAAACCTTGGCATTCAAGCAGCAATGGCCCCACTATCCGCCGAGCCTTTGACTCCCAAGAGCGTCTTAATATTCCCCTTCAGTTATTACAAACAATTATAATCAGTATAAAGTGGGGGTTGATTTGTCTGATCAGTATCACAGCTACTACTTTACTCAATTGAAATGTTTACGCAATTGGCCTCCTATTTTCTTCCGGCTTCTTGATACCACAATTATTAACCCCTACCTGCTACTGCATCGGATCTCCTCTGCAAATCCTACCTCTGCCCCACCCTCCTCTCACTCCCATGATTACCCCCACACATCCCGTACATTTCGCCTCTCCCTTTCCAAGTCAATTATTCGAGCATATGGGTCCCCACCAGCCAGGAGGCCTCGAAAGTCCTACTATACTCGGAAAACAACCTCTCCCCGCTACATTCTTCTCCAAAACAACACCTCCCTTCCACCTCCTACTGGGAGTAGTAGCCTACATAAGCTTGTACGAGTTGGATCAAGGGTGGGATGTGCCGAGTGTCGCTTCATTTTAAGAGGCATGAAGCAGAAGGGAGTACGGGCACCCATAACAAGTTTTGCCTGCATGGGACCGGGATGTGGTTTTTCTCTCTGTCAAACATGTTATTCCAGTCGGCACAAGAAGCTTCAATCTTAATTAATTTCTCTTCTCTTTCTATGCCATATTGTGTATGTACTCGGTTGCTACAAGTGCGACCGTGATCATTTGATATCACTCAGTGGTTTCATAAGCGCCAAGTTCCCTAATTTGGTATGGGGCAGAGCATCTTGCAGCTGTCAACGAATTTTAGTGTCTCAGACCGCCCAAGGGATACAATCTTACCCTGCAGCGAGCACTCGGCATAACCGGCACCGGCTTCCAAAATGCTTTGGACCACGGCCCCGAGTCGCGCAACCCATGAAAGGGGAGCCAATAGATGGTGAGGGCTCGCTTCGTAGAGAAACGTTGGAGCGATCCCGTCAGGTTCATGTTTCTCGGGTGAGCCGCTGCTACCGAAATTCTAGTTGTGCATCATGCCATTGGGGAGGATCAAAGTTCTCGGTACAGCAGCCGATGCACTACGTATTTTCTTCGAGCCCTTTTGGGTCTGTTCTCTCGAGTCGGCACCTACCACAGCCCAGAAGGTATCGGGTATGGTAGCCGACTCGAAAATCGATCTCGCGGTCGAAAGGCGCGACGGTAGGCTGTTATATCGAGAACCCCCGACACCCCTAACCCTCGTACAACAGGCCTCCAGTTTCCTCCAGCCACACTCCCAGACAAACCCACAACATGAGATGTTGATATCATCGCACACCCCAGTTCATCAGCTACCGTAGCCAGCCAGCCAGTCAGTCAGCCGATCCTAGCCATTACTCATACGCGGAGGAATACAACGCCGCGCCATACTGCTACAACCTCCCCCTACCTACAATACCGGTACGGTACTGTTCTCCTCCGCCGCCCCCGCTCCCCATCCTCACATATCATACCCAATCCAACCGAATCCAACCAACCAGACCAGACCGGACCGAAAAGAAAAAAACAAAAGGACGTCAAAGCCCCGTGTCTATCACATATCCGTATCATATTACGGGCCGGCCAGTGCAGAAACGTTACAGCAGCGGAGCATCTTGCACTCGTAATGCCGCGACCGGGATAAAAAGTTTTTGGGCAATGGGGTGACGTTGTGTTAGCGCTGCTACTGGATACCGCCCAGATCCGTGCGGAAAGGCAAAAATTTGACGATACAAGTTATGCAATAGCAGCCGTGTCCACAAGCCTCAACCAGTTACGACTGTATCGGTATGATGCCACGAGCGAGCAGAGCTCTCAGACCATTCAGCCCTGCACTTCCAGCCAGCCAATTCCTCTATGCGTCATCGGACCTCTGCATTTCGGTGCGAAACGTGCTAATCTCCAAGTGTACTGTACTCGTACTTTTAGACGCGCTCGTACCGGTTCTTTACGGGGGTACCATTACCGTGCAGCCGAGCTCGGACCTACTCATCGACTTGCAGGAAAAATAAAAAGCGCGGGGTCAGGGCATCTTCTAATCTACTTGTAGTCTCGGCGCTCGAGTGGTACCGGCCCGGTGCTATTCGTGCGCATCAAAGTGGGGAAAAGTAGGGAGAGGGAAAAAAGGACGCGTCCGGGGCGGACTTGTGATGGGAGGGGAGGCTTGAATCGGATACAAGTGGATCGATGGTTACGGTTGATGATTTGGAGCCCGGCGCTTCTGCCTCGCGATTGAAATGCTCCGAGATGATAGTGACGGCGGCATGAATGATATGAGGGGGTGAAATAGAGAGGAGGCGGAGGCGACATTGAATGAGTGCCGTTCTGGCACCAGTGCAAGGAACCCTACATAGGCGTTTATCTTTCATTAGAATTTATGGTAGCCTGCTGTATCACAGCAGCATGAGACACCGAAATACAAGTTGGTTCTTAAGCAAGAGTCATTGTTGGTCGAGTAAAGCGCCGGTGAAAACACGCCGAAACAAGTGAAATTCGACCCCACCTACGGTGGATCAGCAACACGACATGAACCTCAATGCTAATTATTTCTAAAAGGTACCAAGCAACTGGCCAAGAACTCGGCGGTTTACCACCATCTCCATTGGCTGCAATTAATTGTGAATTACCTCCCGCGCGAGCAAGGGAAGCGTGAGGTGTTGAAATGTTCGTTCCACGCCGAGAAATTTGTATGGGCGCCCGCTTGATTTGGAAATGGCAATTTTCACAGGTCTATGGACAACAACGCACGGCACCTCTGCTGAAATTTGGGTACAGTATTGTGAAGTCGGCACCCGCACCTGATGCCCGGAGGTGATATACTATCGATTGAAGTGAGAATGGCATTGTCGCGGGCTTGCGAAAAATGGCTACTTCTAGCGTAAAGGGAGCGACCGACGATGACCTCTGACTGTGAACCGCACCCACATCTTGCGAAGAGGGGGGGAGGAAAAGAAAAAGGAAAATATATAAAAAAAAACACATTACTTCCGATAAAGAACGTACGTATTCCGACTATGATAAGTTAACTGGGACTACCGCTTACAAATTTCCAACTTCCTTGACATCAACTTCGGCAATAGAATAAGAGAAAAAATAATACCAAACTCCATTCCAAAAATGAAAATGAAAAAACGAGAAACCATGCTGAAGAGCTACACAAAAAAAGTCCGAGAAAAATTAGATAAGTCAAAATCCCATCCATAGCAAAGTGTGATAATACATGAGCATGGCCAAAAAAGGAAAAGGAATAGGACATAGGGTTATTAGGGCCATGGGTACACAGAGCATAACGGTTTTTTCAATGAATGTGCAAATAATACCGTGGGGTATCGTCAAGATTCCTCGTTGGTATGAGAACGGGCGAAGAAGGGAGGGGAGGGGAGGGGAGCGAATTATTAGTTGGTCTGCCATGCTAGACCTATCGATCGGTCGTCCTATTACCAGTAATTCAAAGGGGAAAAAACATGACAAAAAGTGATGATGAGAAAGTGTAACAATAACAAGGGGATTGAAGTGATGGTGAGCTTAAAAGTTAGAGTTAGAGTTAGGGGTTGTAGGTTGGGGATGGTATGAGCGAAAGCGTGACGTTGTAGTAAACTGCAAGATTTGGAGACACAAAAACAGACAAAAATAATCTCGGGAAGGGAGCAAACAAAAAGGGAACAAAAAACACAGATCCAGGATAATAGTTGATACTCTTCCCACATAAAACCCCAACCCTAGCTTAGCCTTCCCCATCCGCACCATCCCATCCAGATCCGATCCGCAGTACTCCCAGACCAATTGTTTTTGGCAAACAAGATTTTTCAACATTTATTCCATGGGCAAAACGATTGTTTACCTAACGCTCCCATTGGCTCGGGCCCGGGGACGTGCATTCTCGGCGGCAGTTTCTTCGTTTCTTTCCTCTCGTAATACGCTTGAGCCATCTGCCCCGAGAACCCGTCGCCTCGACCCGTCGGCCTGCGTCCTCGGCTTCCCATTCGGTACCCTCGGCTTTAGGCCATCGGCTCCCTCGCTATTGGTGCAGACGGTGGAATTCACCCCTTTCTGGGGGACGCCCGCAGTAATATTTCCCTCTTGCTTTGGTGTAACCCCATCTTTCGCGAGTTCTGCAGCTTTCTCGCGGGATGCAGCGTAACGGGCGGATACGTCACCGCCAGTCCATTGAGTCCCGAGCCAACGATCCCAACAGATGAAGAAAGGTTGCGAGAAGTTTGTCTAGCGGGTTGGTTAGTATTCGGCACGAGCGAGAGAGGAGAGAACAAACCTTAATGCCCCAGCCTTGATGGTGCACATCATGGTACCCTGCATTATTCCAGAAAAAGAACTGCAGGGGATCGAAGGGCAAGGCGTATCCACAATGATCGTCAACAGTCTTCATAGTCGAAAATGTGAAAAAGGTCATAGCGCCACGGATTCTAAGACCTGAGATCTTGTAGGCGATTCCTGCTCCGATCGTGTCCATGAGTAGACCTTCGAAGGGATGGTTGTAGAGAGCGCCAAACGCGTAAGGAACATAGAGGCGGTGGTGACGAGAATGAAAGGTTTCTAGGTTGTAGATTTGTCATGTTAGTTTAAACTGTAAGGCTCTCTTTCTTGTCATGATGCATGTAGGAGCACTTACTGTAAAGCCATTTAACCTCGTGCATGAGCCTATGCAAGAAGTACTGCCATGTATCCATGATGAAGATCGCAACCCAGAAGCGAGCAGCAGGTAAGAGATACCAGTATGCAATTTCCACGAGCTTGTATCTCCAGTCTCCCATCTCCGGCGAGGAACCCACTTGACCGTCCAGACCCAACACTCCCATCAACCCTACTAGAACTTTATTGCCACCGATCGAGGTGATCCCCGCGATCGCCTTCTCTTCCAGCGCAGGGCCGTCAATGCCCACAGTTGCAAGACCGCGTAGAACCCATCGCTCGACCGAAACAAACTTCGAATACAAGCCCATTATCTCCCACCATTCCCCTCCGATCATTTCCTCCGGCTCCGACACACCGATGGCGAGTCCCACAATGGTTTGAATGATCTGCTGTACTATTACATCCCGCACTACCTCACGGCGAGTTACGTGGTTTCTTTTGAGGACTTCTTCGGGTGTGTGTAGGCGGTACGAAGCCAGGAGATCATGAACGTCGAGAAAGTGGAAGAAAAGAGAGAGTGCCCAATAAGCGGCTATAGGCAGAATAACAAGAACAATTGAATCTGGTACCCCCGAGATGAGAGGCGGAAGGGGTTTTAAAAATGAGGCGGGAGGGGAAGGAGCGGCGGTTGTATTCGTCAAGTTCATCTATGCTGTAAGACTATAGTCTCTTTCTTGAAAATGGTGATTTTTTTTAATCTTTCTTCCTTCCCAATTGTTGTTGTGTTTGGTTCGACGGTATGTGTACCGGAAGGTTGACGCCGGGGTTGGTGTTGTTAAAGCGGAATAAAGGAGCGACTAAGATTTGAAAGGAGAAAGTGAGGGGGGAAGAGAAGGACGCTGGAAAGGAACAAACAGGCAGAGGAGTTCGCGTTCTAGTGAGTGACTCTGTAGAGTGAGTGCTCGGTGATGGGAGGGGGAATTTAGATCGCGTGAGGGTGGCGACAGAATGAATGAGGTTCTTTTTTGAAGATTTTCAAGTGGGAGATTAACGAGGAATGAGATGACAATTTGGTGTGATGGAGCTGCCTTACTGGAATGTTCAGGGTAACACCGGAGAGCGTGGATCCGGGTGGTTGTGGCTCCCGACGCTACTTTGGGGGGGGGTTGTGAATGGTGGATGAATGCTTTTTTATCAGATGGTCGGATAAAGAAGTGAAAGTAACTATCATAGTACTATACTCGTACATGGTCCTGCACGGTATCATACAGCTCAGAGCAATCAGTTAGACTTTCGATTATTAATTTCTTCCTCACTTGGTCTCTCTCATCATCACTTCTCAACTGAGCTTTTTTTTGTGATATTATGTGAAATGCATCGAATGCCTTGTGATATCCCGGGAGAGTACCCCGTATTCCTCTTCTTCCAGTAAACTTGGGGTTTTCCTAGCCCTAAAGCCCCGATCTGTGGACATGGGTAAGATACCGCATTTCAAGGCCTAATTGAGCTCACCACACGATACGATACTTACTGGACCTTGGGCTGCCTTTTCTGTTGGTCGGGCGCGCATTTTTTCACTTTTATTTTCCTCAAGTTGATGCTGGAGATCAGTCTTTTTGCCCCTCTAATCCAAGAGAGGCAATTTTGGGCGTCTTAGCGCGAGGTTTAATTATTCCAGTAAATATGGTAGCACGCTAACGCTTCTTGCCTCGCGTTGACGCTGGCTTGCCCAAGGAGCAGAAAAGGACACATTTAGGGCAGCGACCAACTAAGCGCCATCTGCCCCTCCAAAAGTCAACCAACCCCGCTTCACCCCTCTTCCCGTTCTTCAGACCTCCCCTTTCTCCTCACCAAAGGCTTTCGATTTCGACCTCTCCGATTCCCAGCTTTAGAGATGATTATTTACAAAGTGAGTCAGAAATTCTCAAAATCTGGGCATTCTCTGTTGCTCTTGACAGAGTTTGCCGTTTGTGGGGCAATTTTCAATGTCCCGACAATTAATAAATTCTTTTCTCGGACCGAGCCCCACTCTCCCTTCCTAACCGATGGGTATTTCGATGGATGGTCATGGTGCTGATTATTTCTCAAAAAGGATATTTTTTCTGGCGACGAGTTAATCTCCGATGCCTTCGACATGACCCTCGTTGATGATATTGTGTACGAGGTAAACTGCTCGGATATCACGGTTAGGAAGGGCGCCGACGTTGGTTTGTTGCACACATACCGTGGCTTTTACCTTAGTAGCGGAAAACTTACAGAATTGTAGATATCGGTGCAAACGCTTCAGCTGAGGAGGCCACCGAGGCGCTTGAGGATGGGCAGGAGATTGTTAATAACGTTATTCACTCCTTCCGCCTCGTCCAGACGGGTTTTGACCACAGTGCATATACGACCTATATTAGGGGTATGGTTCACTTTTGGTGGTCTTCTGTTTCGATTTTCTAACTCTATTCATAGGCTACTTGAAGAAGGTCAGGGGGCACCTCACCGAGAATGGGTCTTCGCCAGAAGAGATTAGCAAGTTTGAGACTGGTGCCAGAGGGTTTTTAAAGTCTAGAATTACAAAGGCATCGTTCGACCCGAAAAGTAAGAATCGCTGGGAGTTTTACATTGGTGAGAGCATGGACACGGATGGAATGTATGTTTTCCCATCTCCGCCTTGCCATCGGTTATTAACAATATCCTCGTCGTAAAATAGGGTTGTTCTCTTAAACTACAGGGAGGGCGGTACAATTCCATACGTGGTGTTTTGGAAGCATGGCCTCAAGGAAGAGAAGGTCTAAATCCTAGTGCCAATCCTTAAGTCATTGCGAGGAGAGGGAAGTCGATAGATTGCCGCATTTTTGCCTTTCTCCGTGTTCCTTAGTATTTCTCGAATTGAACTATAGTATTGCAACCCATTAGTATTCAAAAGCCTTAAGCCCTCCAACAGAGTGCACTTGGTCTCGATCACATTTCATTCCCATACCCATCACTTTTTCTAGGCATATAGATTTGTGCCTGAGGTCTCCATAGCGGTATGCGCCGATGTATGGATTTTGCCTGGAAAGAGGATGCCTAAAGGTGGACTGCTGGGCTAATAAGGTAGCCGCGTCACCTGGGTATTTGGAATTGTACAGTACACTTCCGCGGGAACCCATGCCAATACCGATATTTCGCCCATAACCAATCATGTCTAAATAAGTTGTCGGAAGTGTACTTCAATGCGGCGGGAAGCACGTAAATGCCTGGCCACTGCCGGACTGTTTGGGACATCGGGATCTAAGAAATTGCAAGAACCATATTGACGTATTTAGATGCCGCCGATGGCTATAAAACGGACAGTCTCAGGCGCACCCACAGACGCGAAGAATTAAGCAAGAAACTCACTATCTCTGCTTTATGGATACTGTTCCATATATCTTTCCCGCCACTCTGTACTCCGACCCCCAGCTTGCACGGGACCCCCAACGGAAACGTCAGATCCCACGGTATCCACAACGAGTTCTGTTACAGGGGTGCACACCGATGTGCCCGCAGATCCTAGTGGGCCGATGGTAGAATAGACGAGCCATGAACCCTCGGAGAGACGAAGGGATCGAGACTCGAGCCTTTTAACCTGGGACAGTATAACCTTTTTTACTCAGAAATGCCAATGGAATACCGTAGACTCAGACCCTCCACCTTTAAACAAGGAAAACTTCGGTACTAGAAATCGGGAACCTTGCTGTTACAAGTATCCCCCTATCCTGAAGTGGGGGGGG
>QLOI01001439.1:0-14264 GCA_003313605.1 Tuber umbilicatum
GATACTTAATTTGTTTTACTTGTTGTTTTAAAGTATCGTTTGATACTTAGTTTGTTTTACTTGTTGTTTTAAGTATCGTTTGATACTTAATTTGTTTTACTTGTTGTTTTAAAGTATCGTTTGATACTTAGTTTGTTTTACTTGCTGTTTGAAGTATCGTTTGATACTTAGTTTGTTTTACTTGTTGTTTTAAAGTATCGTTTGATACTTAGTTTGTTTTACTTGTTGTTTTAAGTATCGTTTGATACTTAGTTTGTTTTACTTGTTGTTTTAAAGTATCGTTTGATACTTAGTTTGTTTTACTTGTTGTTTTAAGTATCATTTGATACTTAGTTTAGTTGGTGTTTAACGAGCAGGAGAACATGTATTTAAACACTGAGCAAGTCTGGCTTTGGAAGAGCAGACTTCGACAGATAGTATTCAGAATATACTCGGTTGAACAGTTACTTCTTTATTGGGATCTTAAAGACTCTATCTAGTTTACAACCACCTCGAAGCCTCCGTTAGGCTCTCCTTATAGCTACTCTTTTGTACCTTGGCCGCCTACCGAGAACCCTATCGAACACCTGACTGAGTCCCGGCCCAGACAGGTTACACCCCCTCATATATCCTCCGCACAGCTTCCGGTCAGAAGGACGGCGACAACGTATATGGTATTATGCTGCCGTCTTCAATCATAGGCTTTTACTAGTAAACCAGCAACTTCCCTTCAGTTGGCCCATGACGCATTGTCTGTACATCGGGGCCAGAGGGGGGTGTTGGACTCAGATTTTCCAATGTTCACCGATGGCAAGATTTTCTTCGGTTCTTAGCTCAACAACAGATTACCCGATTGAGCCCAGATTCGAACCTCCTATATAATCTTGCGCAACCAACATTCCTATGACTTTTTCCAAAACTTCGCATAACCTTTTAAGCTCAAGGTAGGGTAACTCCTATCCAAAAGTCAGGTAACCTCTTTGGCAAGATAGCGTAACTATACTTCCTAAGGTAGGGTAACTACCTGCCTTAGGTAGGGTAACTCACCGGAACTCTCAGAGACCTTCCGAACTCATAGCGTAGACTTATTTTTTTTATTTTTTTTTTTAATAACTTTTCGATTGCTACTAGACTTATCACTATCTACCTGCAACACTATCAGGCTTTCTTATCGCTACAGATGAAACTGCCCATAATCATGGGCGTTCTTGCCCGCCACACCCTCAGGACTCCAACCTCTGGACTTACGCCTAAACAGCCAGTACTTTAAATTCAATCCCTCGGGCCTACTCAATTCTTCTCCTCCACCATTCTGCTCGCCCCATTACAATATCTGCAATCGGGCCTTTTACCCTTGACAGACCAAGCCGATCTATCACAACTCAAACAAAACCACTTCTTCTCACTCTTCCTTCTAACCTCCCTATGCATCCCGCCACGAGTTGAGGAACTTGCAGTGGGTCCGCCCACCCGCCCAGACACACTTTTCTTAGCCCCACCACCAAAACCAGAAAGCAAACCTCCGGAAGAACCAAAATTTACCCCACCAAACAACTTCTTCAAATCCTCATCTTCATCACTCTCCTCCTCCTCCCTCCTCTCATCATCCGTTGTCCACCTCAATCCCTCATGCCTCGTCCAACGCTCCACCCGACGTACTTCTCTCCTCCTAACCTTCCCATCTACCTTTTCCATCACCTTCTTCACCCCCTCCATATAATCCTCCAACTTCTCCTTCAACACCCTCTCCCCCGGCCGCTCTGTCTTAATCACATTCTCCAACACCTCCCGCACCCAAACCCAACCATTCTTTTTCCTTGAAGGCTGCACCGCCTCAAAACACCCCACCGAGTGCCACCTGCTACTCAGCCACAAGCAACGTTTCATCAGCCCCCTCGCTTCCTCTAATCCCCTGACAAACGCCACCACCGTAGACAACGTTTTGCCAAGCTTCTTTCTCCTAACCAACTTCTCTTCTCCCACCAACCAACGCGCACCCTCACAAACCACAAAACCCCCTTCCTCCAAAGCGGCCTCCACCCCACCAATCCCCACATCCCACAACACACTACCAATCTTTAATCCCACAACCACCCTTCTATTCCTCACCCCTTCAGGGTCAAACCGTATCCCCCCTCCCACACTCTTCCTCCTCTTACTTCCCCCACCCACCTCCTGTTCCACCCATATGTCGTGGCCTCTCTTGCCCGACGGAGTCGAAACTGGTGTAGATGGTCGTATTTCAACCGGTGTAAAACTCTTTCTGGGCGTAAACGGCGTGCTCGTGCGAACAAAAGTTCGCAATTGTCCCTCCTTCACTTTCAACTCTTTCTCCCTCTCCTTCAACTGACGCTGTAAAGAAATTAACTTCTCTTTAAGGGAAGAAACCTCCCTCGAAAGACTCTCAACAGTATGTATCCTAAAGCAGATGTCAAATGCTGCGGTGGCGGTTTTTAACTGGTCCAAACTCATTATCGTGGAATGGTATGGTGTAGTTATTTCAAACACTGGGGTTGTAGCGGTCACGGAGCATGTAGCGTAGACTTTCTCTACCTACCCGGTATACCTTCTTTGTTCACAGTCTAAGCATTACCATTTGCTTAGTCCACATGGTAACCCTTTGGTAGAGTTACCCGACCAGCCTAACCGTAACCCTTCTGGGCTCCGGCATGGGATAAGACTAAGTCTACTGTAAGATCCAGCAGGGTCGTTACACTACAGAAACCGTTTCCCTTGTACCCATACTTCGTAATTTACCAATAACTAGTAAGATTGATACTGACACAAATATTAGCAAGCCCGAGCTCTGAGGGAATACGGCAAGCATTTAGTGCAGTTCACGAATCTCTAATACCAGCAATCATAGTCCGACCAGCAGCTGGTGGCATTGAGATTGAAGGTCCCGAGCCATTAAGCCACATCAGCAAGACTCAAACGGCCCCGGCCCCTCATGTTCCCTGTACTCGAGGGAAAACCCGCAGTAGAAAGCAAGCCCGAGCTTTGAGTTCTGGAAATGCGCAGTCTAGTAGGCCTACGGCTCTTGTGATCCCTGTACCATCCATCCCACTGGCACGGGAAGGAAGACAGTTACGGTCTCATACCACTCAAGATTCCTTCCGGCAACTTGATTCTGCCTCCTCTAAAGCCTTCTCAGACATGCCAGCAGCTACTGGTATTAGGAGGAACAACCGGCTGCTTCAGGCTGGAGAAACTCGAACCTTTGTAGAACGGTTTCCTGGTCTCAGTGAAACTGAGGATGAAGGCAATGATGGGATTGAGTTTGACTTTCGTTGGGGTATAGGTGAATTTTAGTTCAGTTACATTTTGATACCTGCTATGTTGGAATTAAATAAGCTTCTATGATAGTATTACTCCGTGCTAGTGGAATATTTAAAGCAACAGTATCACTTCATACTCTGAGGAGATTTGTCCCCTGGCTCCACACCGGGTGTTTCTGATATTGAACTATAACCAAACCAGCCTAGCGCCAATTTAATATCCGCTAGTCTATTCTGAGGGGAGGGACTCTTGTGTGAGAAAATACGGTAACTGCCGTATTATCCTTCGCCGCCTCATCGCATAGTTTATCTATAACTAGTGAGCTGTCATCACAACCTGTCAGCATACCATTCTTCGATTTCCCGCAATGATACACACTCCCTCTTACCAGATATAGCTCTTTCCCACTCCCGGATTGCCTTCGCAGAACAAGGTCGCATGGTTAGATTCATTCTCAATGCCACCATTACGCCAGCGCGCGAATTTCTCGGTTTCCAGAAGCCAGTCCCCTATCCTATCCACCCTCCGTGCTCCGATGTCTCGATGCCGTACCAATGGCTCTAATAGAGATAACCACACTAATATTTGAGACTTATCAAGAGTAGTGCAGTTAAATATATTGAGAGAGGTATTGTTATGGAAAGAGTCTTTGACATTGAAAGAGTCCTTGAATTGAAAGAGCCCTCGATATTGAAAGACTCATTGTTATAATTGAACCCGTGTGGCATTTCTCGTTTTTCGCAACTTTGGATGTTGTCGGGAGGGAGGTGTTGAATAACTTGGGGGCCGCTAAGGCGATTACTTGATCGAGGAAAAGCGGGGTTGATCAAAACTGACAGCAACTCCATTATTGGTTCCAGATGTCGTGACATAAACACACCGCGAACAGCTGGCGTCGAGGGACAGGATTTGGAGATCCGCACAGAGCAACCAAAGCCGAACGACACTCCCGGCACTCCATTCCTTTTGCTTGATACATCTCGGGACCATAGAAATTCGAGAAACTAATACTAGAAGTCTCATTCCAGACTCTTTCAATGTCTGCCGACCAAGCCATACATTATTTTTCGCATTTTCACCGCATCAACGATTCCAGCATCCTATACGGCACTAATAAGCTCCACCTAGTACCAGTACACAATGGCACCAGGTAAAGGATCAACTTCGCTAAAAAGTGAGTGCTTTGCGTGCCGGCACGCCTACAATCCTGATGTTCCAAATAATAAGTCCGTACCAGAATGTCGATACGAGTCTAAGATCAAGTCTCCGAATGAGATGCTTCGAGGCGTTTAAAACGAGTCGCTATTCCGGCACAAATGAGACTCCTCACACCTTCGTCACTATGAATATGTATTTGATCCCAGTTGACAACCCCCAAACCTGCAACAGAAACTGCAAAAAGTACAATGTATATACAAGTAGTATGATACGAGTATATGGGAACAATAATGTATTAATAATATACTTAATGCGCGTACCAGGTGTTACAATTTTCTTGAGCAAACTGCTATAAGCTCACTATACTCATTTTCCCCCTAGTTTATACCCGGTTCGGTGCAATTTCTTTGGGAAACAGGTAACCTTAGTAACGATGGCAACATACATGTCTGCGAAGTCTTGAGCTGTTCAATATCATACCGTGGTTCCCTTTCCGCGGTCCTAAGGGATTATCCGGTCTACAGTACTGTATACGATCGCTTACCTCAGTGAAACATCTTAACTCATCAAGCTAGAAGTAGCACTCGAGATGGATGTCACACAAAATGTGGCATACTGGCTTGATAAGCAAAGCGAGACTTTGCTACTCGAAGAAAGCCGCATGCTAGAGTTGTCCCTAACTTCACCTACTAAACTAAACTAACGATAGAGACAGGTGTATACGTAAAACATAAACAAACCATCCTGATCCTTCCATGGATCACCGCACCTATCTCCGCTTCTTCACACATGTCTACACTCCTCCGCACACTCCTGATTCAGTGGTAAGAAAGATAAGCGGCGCAAGTTGACAAATGAAAAAGTCCTCCGAGTAGTGTGCGGTAAACTCGACGAACAAATACTCGGGAGCCTTGAAAGATAAGAGTTAGAAAATATCCGGAGAATTCAGAAGGGTACATGTCTACTTACAAGTGGGATTCCCGCTAATGACAGCCGCGGGCAAACTCAAGCCCACTTTGCAGGGCTGGCGTAAAGCGCGGGGTTGTGCTTAACTAGCAGTACCTGGGCGATTTGGGTCAACGCCTTTTCGCTTCAGAAGTAGCTTCACGACCCCTCCATGTCCATTATAAGTAGCCAATGAGAGCGGTGTATAGTCTTGGTCATCTGGCCTGTCGGAGTCGACATCTTCTCGCCCCAGGAGAAGTTTCACTACTCCTTCATGCCCCCCGTAAGCAGCAATCGCGAGTGGTGTTCGACCATCCCTATCTGCGCGATTAGGATCAACATTTCCCCCACCAAGGAGAAGTTTCACCACTCCCTCATGTCCATTCAGAGCAGCAACCCCGAGTGGTGTTTGATCATGCACACCTGGGTGATTTGGGTCAACATCTTCCCGGTCCAGTAGTAGCTTCACGATCCCTCCATGCCCTCTATCAGCGGCCAATAAGAGTGGTGTGCTGCTCTGGTTATCTGGCCAATCGGGATGGGCGGTTTTCTGACCTAGGAGGAGTTTCACCACTCCCTCATGTCCCCTGAAAGCAGCAATCCCGAGCGGCGTTCGACCAAATTTATCTGGGAGATTAAGGTCAACTTCTGCCCCACCCAAGAGGATTTTCACCACCCCTTCATGTCCCTCGAAAGCCGCAATCCCGAGTGGTGTTCGACCATTCCTGTCTAGATGATTGGGTTTAACATTTTTCCGTCCCAGCAGCAGCTGGACCACTCCTTTATGCCCTTTTAGAGCAGCAATCCCGAGCGGTGTCCGACCTTTCACACCTGGAAGATCTGGGTCAACATCTTTCCGGCCCAGTATTGCCACAACCACTGCTTTATGTCCATTCAGAGCAGCACACCAGAGTGGTGTTCGATCACCCCTATCCTGTCGATTTGGATCAACGCTCCCCCGGCCAAGGAGTAGTTTCGCGGCCGCCACATGCCCGCCATAAGCGGCCAACCAGAGCGGCGTACCGCCCTGATTGTCTGGCCTGTCGGGGTCGATAACCTCGCATCCCAGGAGGAGTCTCACCACTCCCTCATATCCCAGGAAAGCAGCGATCCCGAGCGGTGTTCGGCCGTCCTTGTCTGGGCGATTAAGGTCAAACCCTCCCCGTCCCAGCAGCAGCCGAACCACTTCTTCATGTCCACCCAGAGCAGCACACCCGAGTGGCGTTCTATCATCCACATCTGCATGATCGAGGTCGACATTTCCCCGTTCAAGAAGTACCTTAACCGCTCCTTCATGTCCCATCCACGCCGCCCATGACAGTGGTGAGCGATTTGTGCAATCTCCTTGGTTGATATTGCAACCATTCCTATTCATCAATGCAGTTATAAGTTCGGCATTCCCGAAAAAAGATGCGCAGTGTAGCCCAGAGAAGAGCCGGGAATTCCTGATGAGCCCGATATGGTTTTGGTACAATATCTGCTTCAAAAGTGATATAGCGGATACATGGTCTTCGTACTGGCTTAGGAGGTCTAACGCAAGGATTCTCGCATGGTCTGAGAGCTCCCTGCTGGCATGTATTCCCCAATACCTCGAAGAATACTTGAGGAACGGCATGGTTTGGTGGTCTGGAAGAAGGTGAGGTGAGAGATCCCTGACGCGTTTTGAGTTTAGATAGGTCAAACAAGCTTCTGTAATTGCCGAGTGAGGTTTATTGAACAGGTTCGTATGAGCACAAAGATATTCCCGGGCCGTAATGTGCGTTAGCCGTACCGTCGAAGCTTCCTTATCAACTGTGATCAGGCCTTGGCAATAATCTAACAATTCTCCAATCGATGGTACATTGTCGGGATCAAAATCTGTTTCTCCTATCTCCACCGCGAGCGCATGGCACAATTCATCCACCAGTAAAGGCCGTTCTGCATAGCAGACCCATCTGAGAGTGGCTATCACGAGTTCTGCCTTCTTGCCATCTTGAGACCTTATCTGCTCGAGCGTCGCGCCATATGCATCCCTTAGCCCTGCCCCATCTTTCAATGAGTTGAGCCTTTTTACCCGCCGAGCAGTGGTGGTTTCTCGGAGGATTGCCTCGGTGTGAAGAGACGCCACTAGAAATCTATATGCAAATATATTAGCAACTAACCTGAGATAGTTTCGCCCTTGCACCTCTTTCTACATACGTTTCCGAGCTCATTTTGGGAACGCTCTCCATAATATCCGCTTCCAATGTGGAGTTCATTGCATCCGGTGCAGTGTCGCTTCTGAGTTTCTCACGGAGATACCTAGTCAAACCCTCTTCTGTAGACTGTATCGATATGAAAATTGCTGCTCCATCGAATATCCTCTCAACCTCGTTGCGTACATGTGACCGTCCAGTTATAAACATGCGAGTGTTTGGCGACCGCAGTAAAATCTGTCGCAGCGATTCAAGAACTACCACCCGATGTTCTGGTACACACTCATCAAGGGCGTCGACACAGATAAACGTGCGCTTCGTAACGGCAATGGTCTGAAACATCTCCAATATTGCAGCAACCTGTGGTCCTCTGCCCCCAATCACCTTTTTCTCTTTTCGGAAGGCCTGTACTACCGCTTCCGGAATTGCCTCCAATCCGCTAACAAGCTGCCTCAGAAGGGAGCCGAGCATGTTGATTGGTGACTGCTCATTCCGCGCAGCAAAATCAAAGTAAAAGCAGGTAACGGCAGTACCGGCTCCCTCGGCCTCGTCGCACAGCTTATCTATGACCAGGGAACTATCATCATAGCCTGTCAGCGTTACCTTATCCAATTTCCCCCAACGATATAGGCTCTCTTACATTATATAGCTCTTCCCTACCCCCGGATTGCCCTCGCAGAATAAGGTCCCTCGCTTAGATTCATCCTCCCTACCGCCCTTATGCCAGCGCCGGAATTCCTGTGTTTCCAGCACCCAGCCCCCTATACTGTCCGATCGCCGAGCTCCGATGTCTCTATGCCGTACCCATGGTTCTAATGGAGATAGCCACGCCAGTATTTTAGACTCATCATCGGGTGTTGTGTAGTAAATGGTATTGAAGGAGTTAGTGTTGTTGAAGGAGCCAGTGTTATTGAAGGAGTTATTGTTATTGAAAGAGTTATCGTTATTACTGAAAGCTTGTAACATTTTTCGTTTTTCACAGCTTCGAATGGTGCAAGGAAATTGTTGATAACTTTGAGTCCGTTAATGCGATTATTTGAAATTGCGGAAAAGAGGGTTTGATCATACTCGCCCAAGTAGTGCCCAGAACCGACAACAGTTCAAGAACTGGTTCGAATGTGGTGACACAAACGGAGAGTGACTGCTAAAGTACTGTACGGGGACAAATATTTTCGTCCGATACCCCCTTTACACCAAAAATTAGACATCTTCAAGCAGACAATTCTCAACGCTACACATATGATAACACCCCAAATTGTTTCATAATCTAGGGAATGGCTGTCTATTCCCACCTCTACATGTACAAGCGTAAGGGATCAAAACTTTCTTCTTTGTTCATGGTTGCATCCACCAACGTAAAAGTGACCTCAATTTTTGTATGGGGTCCCATACAAAAAGGTACATGGCAACTGATACTAGCTACTTAAACAACCTTCTCTCCATCAATTTATAATATTTAAGGGTTCTGTAACATTCTTCATGTATAAAAAACAGCCAACATAATTTCACCCCCGGGTATGCACAAACCCATTATCTCCGTTATGATACTTCGTCCAAGGCATTCGTCGCCCGGGCATAAGGGAAACATCGGGAGGTGGTTAGTCGCTGGATGGCTTCGCCCTAGAACTCTCCCGGCCCCGGGAACTGCATATCGGTGCGCAATACCCGGTTCATCGCAATTTCTCTCCTCGTACAGCGCTGAACCTAGCTTATTGAGGCGACGAATGGTTTGTCCCTACTGAGTGTCGTTAGCCTATGTGTGACGCTGCTTAATCGGAGAAAGTATGAAAAAGCTGAGATCATCTATCGACGTGCCCTGGGAGCTATAGGAAAAGCTCTGAGGCCCGATCATCCAGATGCTATCGACAGTATAAATGCATTAGGTGAGACGCTGCTTGATCTGAAAAAGTATGACGAAGCGGAGATTATGTGTCGACGTGCGCTGGCAGGCAGGGAGAAGACGCTTGGACTAGATCATCGAGATCCCTATCAAGTGGCAATAATCTTGGTGTGGCGCTGCGTAATCAGAAAAAGCACCACGAAGCGGAGATTATGTATCAACGTGCATGGATTGGTGTGGAGAAGACGCTTGGGCTTGGCTACCGAGATGCCTTGGTGAGCATCTATAATCCGGTCGGGGCGCTGCACAAACAGAGAAAGTATGATGAGGCGGAGATGATGCATCGGCGTGCACTGGCAGGACGAGAGAAGACTCTGGGACTAGGTCATCGTATCTAGAACGAAGAGCCCAAGCTTTTTTTCTGCCTGCCCGCGTAGACCAAAACA
This sequence comes from Tuber umbilicatum, assembly GCA_003313605.1. Taxonomy (NCBI): domain Eukaryota; kingdom Fungi; phylum Ascomycota; class Pezizomycetes; order Pezizales; family Tuberaceae; genus Tuber; species Tuber umbilicatum. The sequence goes on from QLOI01001439.1 coordinate 9,822, forward strand.
CCATCCCCACTTCTTCGTACTTTCCCTGATAATGCAGCGCCCGGCCAAGGCTACCGGCGCTTGTAAGGGCAGCTCCAGAATCTGCTCCTAGAGTTTTCTCTCTGCCTGCCAATGCACGTCGACACATAACCCCCGCTTCGTCATACCTTTCCAGATCAAGCAGCGTTTCGCCGAGCATATTCATACTGTCGAGGGCATCTGGATGATCTGGCCCCAAAGTCTTCTCCATAGCCTCTAGGTGTGTCGGTACATGATCTTAGCTTTTTCATACCCGCTCTCATCGAGAAGTGTCATAGCTAGGCCAACAACACCTGGTAGGACCTGAGTATGTGGCCCAAGCGCATTCCCCCACTTTCTGCTATGTCAATGTATACTTTCCATCTCGCTCTTCTTTGTCTGATCATGCAACACCGCACCAGGATTATTCAGACTATTTAAGGTATCTCGATGACCAACCGAGCTTTCTCTCTCCGCCCCCCAATACACGTCGATCCATAACCTCCGCCTCGTCGCACCTTTCCCGACCACGCGAAGCCACACCGAGATTATTGACACCACCTAAGGTATCCCGATGATCTGGCCCGAGCGTTTTCTCCCTGCACGCCAATGCATGTTGATGCGTAACCACCGCTTTGTCATACTTTCCTTGACAATACAGCGCCACACTGAGATGATTGACACTATTTAGAGTATCTCGATGATCTGGCCCGAGGGTTTTCTCCATACCCAGCAACGCACATCGGTACGCGATCTCGGCTTCGTTGTACTTTCTCCGAGGGTGCAATGCCACACCTTGGTAAATGATGTTCCCTAAGTTTTCCGGATGATCCGGGTCAAGTGTCCCCTCTATTGCAAGAGTCAACCGAACCCCCGGCTCGGGGTACACTCGTCGTTGCGGTCGTACCGGGAGCGAATTTCCTCGACTATTAAGTGGATCACCGTTTCCCTAAAGTACTTGAGTAGGCCTTGGACACGATCGGAATTGTTGCTAGAGCTCTCGCCTCTAGTATTATAAAGCGTTGTTATAGGGGTTGTTCCCGGGAACAAAAGCTAGAGCCCAAGATTACCATCAGTGCAAGGACTACACTTACTCAGTTTGTACTATTCTCTCTTTGACTTGTACTATTCCGTTTTCCAGCTTCCTTCCGATCTTCCTGATGGGTTTTCACTTGAACCAGGAGTTTAATTTGCCTTCAACAAGTCAACAACCAGCGTCAGATATGAGTGGGATTTGTATCAATAGAGAGAGAATCAAACCTACGGTACGACGTGAAAAATAATCCGAGATTTTTCGTACGGAATGGTAGAAGGGCGGAGAGTTCTAGGATGAAAATGCTGATTAGGATCAAGGGAGCCGGTTGTTGACACGCACGTTAAGGTGGGGCTGAGGGCGATGTGCAGTCACCAAAACCAATCACGTGTTTCTCCGCCTAGCAGTCCGATAGGCAACAGTGCTTGTAGACTACCGTACGTACTCAGGCACGATCTTGGCGACAAAATTCGTCTGCATCCCCCGTCCACGAAAAAAGGGGGTCAGCTCTGTCGCTTGCAAAAAAAAAAATTGACAGAGCCTTCAGAACCATCCCGATACCGTGCCCCATAAATAATAAGTGACACCGTGTTAGTAAATGTCCATAGCGCAATACCGAAAATCATGATAGTGATCCAGGGCACTTCCAAGGTTGTACTCGTATTGGTTTCCCATCCCAACCACCTCGGATCTGGACCCTAAGCGTTCAGCCATCATGGTGGGTTGGAAGGTTCCAGTAATTTCTACACAGAAAGTCTGAGTAATTGCGCATTAAATATTTGTTAGTGCTGTGTTGCTTTTGGATGTGCTGTGACTGCCTAAAATCAGCCGCTTTTGGTGTAAAGCGGGGGGGGTGTGCAGTCGAAATTTGCTGCCAAGATCGTCCTTGTGTCCGCTCCTGCCTCGGCTTGCTCTGGTAGAAGGACTCAGTGCCCAGAACGGTAAGCCATCTACCGGTAAGCAACCATAACGCGTGAGCGAAAGTAGGAAGAACATTGGTTACTGTGACTGCCGGCATCCCACAATTGGGTGGTGGTTATCAAGTTCGCAATCGCTCGGCGACCGATTCCGAATTCCGGTATGGCGTATCAGACTCGAAGTAAAGTACTCGAGTACAGTACAAGTACATCAATGAAAATTTAATAGTGGTGAAAAGATTTGGCTTGTCAAAAATGCCCACGGATTTCAAGGTATGATAACTTGGTCAAGCCCACTCGAGAGACAAATCCTTCCTCCCGAAAACTTCTTCCTACTCAGTATCAGGCCCCTTGCTTTCGGATGGGGGCAACTAATAATATCTTGTGGTCGGGTAGATAGTGGTGGTATTCGAGTGGAAGCACACGTAGGCGGTGCCTAATGAGAACAAAGAAACATTATGATACGAAAGTCGTGTTTCTCACCGGGTTGATAGCAGGGTATAGGGCATAGGGCTTTGTCCGTTGGTACAATACTGTATGGCTGGGTCCCTGACCGATCCAGTTCCGCTCCATCGAACAATCAGGAGCAAGGTAATTTAGGTCTTTGCCCGCCCTGCTCCTTTGGTCGTTAAATTGCGGCTCCCCCGCCCGCCCCAGAGTGAAAATCTAGACAGGTAGGAAAGTGAATTAGTTAGCGCGCACCAAAAAAGTATTATAAATCTGAAGATCTCAATTGATGCTCAAAACACTAGGAAGACGAAATACAAAAGATTAGGGGGCATTCCTGATAGATCGTGCATTATGTTAGATTTGCCCTTTTTCGAGCCAGATTCGGATGTTTGATTTTTTCGTCGAAATACCTGCTGCGCGGATTCGAGCAAGATCCACTTCCGAGTCGGATCCGTCCAATATGTTATTTTTAATTTTTTAATCTCTAACCGCACGTTCGCCGTTGACGGCTACCGTACTTGTGACCGTTGACTGTTGGCCTCGATGGAGATGGCAACTCCACTACGGTAAAGTACGTACGGTACTTGGTACCGTGCTCCTCCTCACAGACACCGATGGCGCAATCATCACAATTAAACATGTCTGGTCTCGTATCACAAACACCCTTGCCTCTAGTGCCGGTACGGTGCCGGACAATGCCAATCAACAGTGAGGCTCCTGTTTGGTTAGGCGTTCTTTTGTGAGTTCTGGCAAAGGAGACCTTCCCGGTAATAAACCCTTGGGCTCTCTTAAGTTGTTCGCTTCACAGTCTGATCACAAAGCAATTGCAAAGATAGAAGAGAATCTCAATGGAACGATGAGTGAAGAAACCTCTCGCTCAATGAATACCTTTTTTGACTGTTGTCACCCTCCCTCCCTTGATGGGTTGAACACCCCAATAAATACCATGCTGCCTCGGCAGAGGCTGACAAACAGCTGACTAAGAAATAATGTGTCATTATACCAGTGAAGTTTCTCCGAACTCACGATATGTCCCGCGGCGCCTCGGCGAGCTCCAAATATGACCCACTTCAAACTCCTCTAAGTCAACAACAACGGCTCAAAAACACATAAGCTTCTGTAGAAGGCTTTACTTGATGGTTGTCTAAAATATTACATTGGGATTTGAGGAAATACGAACTTCCTGCTGCGCTAGAGCAGTTCAAAGTTTTCCATTTTTAGTAGGGGTGTGTCAAATTATCACAACTCAAAATTACTGCATAAGGTAACATCTTGGCGGTATTATACTCGTATCTAATGCGGTAATCAATTTCGCCGATTGTTTTACTTTGTGAGACATCCGAACCCAATTAGGAAAGTTATCATCGCTTGGTAAGCGACAGCTAATTAGCAGTGGTAACGATTGACGGTGTCCGGCACGGCACTATCAGTAGTGACTGGCTAAGATTTAAATGTACAGGCAGTATTGAGATGTGATTCGGTAAGAGCTTCTACCATCACCTCTCCAAACATTCAGCTTTCAAGCTTAGTGTTCTGTGCTCTCTCTTTCCTTCTAAAAATGGTAAAAATGCTAAAGGATATTTCCACGATTGCAAGAAAACCATGTTTTCACTCGCGAAGCACCCCTCTACCGTACTCAGCGTATTCGACCTCACTCACTCTTACAATAACGTGTCGTACTGGTCTTCTGGTTCAACTTCTGCGCTTGCCTCTCCGCAGGCATTTGCGCCGGGGAGTCTGGTTTTTCGGCTCTTGGAAGGATTCCTACCGTACTTGTGCAGGGCTTCAATAACTCACTGGATACCGTGTCCTAGGTATGATGGTCCCAAAATTTCCTTCTTTAGAAAACATAGCAAAGGCGCGGCGTCGTTCAATCCCCCTGGAAGGTGAAACGAAAATAAAATAAAAATGAAGGATTCTGGCCCTCCCCCCAGAGGAGGCAACTCGATCCACGTACTGTACGAGTACTGCAGCAAGTACGGTACAAGTACAGTCGTGTCCGGAAAGTCTTCGCACCCCTAGCCATTACAACCAAGTGGACAATAA
>QLOI01001440.1:0-14137 GCA_003313605.1 Tuber umbilicatum
TAACTATACTCCCTAAGGTAGGGTAACTACCTGCCTTAGGTAGGGTAACTCGCCGGAACTCTCGCAGCCTTCCTAACTCGCAGCGTGGACTTCCCTACCTACCCAGTATACCTTTTCTAGTTCGCAGTCTAAGCATTACCATTTGCTTAGTCCACGTGGTAACCCTTTGATAGAGTTTCCTGACTAGCCTAACCGTAACCCTTCCGGGCTCCGGCATGGGATAAGACTAAGTCTACTGTAAGATCTAGCAGGGTCGTTACAAAAACATACATATCCTTTCCACTACTGTGTAAAGAAAAACCTTTTCCCATAGAAACGATAGGGCGCCATGATAACAAATTACAAAGACCCAATTTAGGAACCCAAAGAACACGTTGAAGGTAGACAGGAGTTACAAGGCCATTAGATGTTATAGCCATGATCATCACTGTCCCACAGTCACATGACTCTATTACTGAGTCATCATCTAACCTGACTGTTCCCTTTTCCGGTTCATAGTATATAAGAAGGTCTGAGTTACTTGTCATGTATAATCTTGCGCCAGTATCGCTTACCCAATGATTTGGGTGAGAAATCTTTTCTGTAAATACTAGGTAGGTATTTGAACTGACCGGTTCGAATATCTCTTTCTTGCCGATTTTAGCTGAGTTAACAGCTTTCATTTTCTTTTTCTTGAGATTGTCAGCCTTGTGTTTGTGACATTCACTCCAGGTGTGTCATTCGCAACGTGCAGAGAGGTAGTGCTTTTTGTAATAAGAACATTCCTTTGCAGTGGTAGCCTGTTGCTTTTGTGGTTGTTGTTCCTTTCCTTTTCCTTTGATATCAGCGGTTTTATACGCCTTATCATCCACAGTGCTAACCGAGGCTCTCATGTCCAATAATTTGTTATAAACATGATCGTAGATGAGGTCCTTTTTGGTTTGGAGGTTGTTGACGATATTACTCATCAAGTCTGGAAGGGAACGGAGGAGGAAAGCAGCTACGGCTTCGGGGGATTTGAACACAGCCTTAAAAATAAATGGCAGAATGTATCAATCAATAGCGATAGCGGTAGAGCAACGATGTTGCATTCTATTCCATAAGGTATCATAGGTGTTGATATGCTCGGTGATGGGTGTGGAAACATCGTACGTGGTATCGAGGACAGCGTTGAGTTGGTCGATGAAGGAAGAAGTATTTTCTCTAGCGAATTTATCTTGAAAGGCCCTCTATATAGCCAGTGGTGTCTTGTGGGTGGCCAGCATGATAAGCGATTAGGGGTCGATTGTTTCCAAGAAATAGGCCCAAGCCCATTGATAGCAATCAGGAAACTCCTCTATAGGTTTGGCATTAACTAACTCTTCATCTCCATCTCTTATTTCTTTCGTTTTAATCTCTGCTCCGGTGACAATATCCCACCTATTGTATAGTTCCAGGATATGTTGAGAGATTTAGCGCCAGAATTGGTAGTTCTCGGGGACTGTAAGCTTTGGGATGGAGCTTAGTTCATAACTGGGTGCCCAAGCACATGTGGAATTGCTGATGCGAGCTCGTGGAGCTGGTGGAAGAGGAGCGAGAGGGGTAGTAGTTGTAGCAGCCGATGTGGATGCCATTTTGGTTGGTTTACAAGTTGAAAAACCTCTGAAAAATCTCGGAAAAAATCACGTGACCACACACCACCTGAAATCCACACACTTGTCTTTACTCCCGAGAGATTTTCTAATACTATTACTGCTTAACCTACCTGGGACTTATGTCAAAAGAGGAAGCTAGTATTATAGGCCTCTCAAGGGCAGAGAAATCGTGCGGGAGAGTGTGCGGAGGTTGTGTAAGCGAGCCTGTGGAAAGAAGAGGAAACGGAGGAACCGAGCTGTGGGTGTCCTAGTTATAGGGGTTGCAACACCAAGGCTGTTGTGCCAAGAAGTTTGTTGCCGAGAAACTTTTGAAAAATGTTTTGACTTGACCAACGTTTTGTTTCAATGGAATGTTTTGTTTCGACAGAATGTTTCGTTTCATTTCAAGCAATGTTTTCGTTTCAATCGTCAGGATGTCGCGATTGGTATGATGAGGTAAATTGTTGCACTTAGAATGTTTCTCATAAAACTTACGTTGCTATGTAGGTAGGAACATGTAAGTGTATATTGTATAGCTATGAATGCGCTGGGCTCATAACTTATTGAATTGTGTGAACGGTACGATCTTAATAGACTATATAGAGTATACGGTAGCAATACTAAAGGTGTATTGAAAGCACGTTAAGCGAGGAGGAGGTATTTGGTATGAAGGAAGATCAGTAGAGATTCTTATCCTTAATTCTCCTAAGCGAGGTGGGCCGTAGCGTCTATATATACAAGTTTGCATCCTCCGCATACAATCTGTGTATCTTAAGAAATAATAAGGAAAACATTGGAAGAAACATAAGTGCGACCGTATGTGACCCTGAGAATCTGCCAAGGAAATCCCAAATAATGTGCTTTAATCTAAAGAGGTGTGAGGGATATAACCGTAAGTCTGAAGAAATAATTGTTGGTTAAAAGAACCGAAAAGCATGCATAAAGACAGAGAAATATCCCGAAATCCATAAAGAAAACACATGTGATAATTCTGATCGCTATCACGAAATATTCAATGAAATGTACATCATATATGTCCTAGCTGTAGTAATGTTCTCGTGGTATAGGTAAAGCCGTAACACTAACCAAGTATGAGAGTATGCGATATTATTAAAGTAAAATAAACATATGAAACGAATCAAAAATTTGAACAAAAGCCCTCATTGAGCAGAGTAAGGTGTTGAGACTGATCTCTGACGAATGCAAGAAACTAATATAGTTATTTACCGATCCAAGTGACATAGGAGTTAGATTTTGGATAGGCCAGGAACCTACAACTGAAACAGCAAGGCCTGTAGCATTACACAGCAGAAAATTTGGCAAGGCACAATACAATTATAGTACAACTAACAAGGAAGCGATAGCAATAATAGACAGATTAAAAACATTTGCTCACATGCTTCTGCGATGGAAATTCACCATTGTCACAGACCATCAACCCCTTATGTACCTAAAAAAGGCAACGAACCCTAGCAGAAAACATCTGCGCTGGAAGATGAAAATACCGAAATATGAGACAGAAATGGTTTATAAACCTGTACCCAACAACCAGTTAGTGGATGCACTTTCCAGGATTTATGTAGGACAAGACACAGAAGAATCCTCAAACCTTACAGACATAAGCGAAGAAAACAAAATACCCATTTCCTACTTTTCTACTCCCTTTCTAAACATGGCTATTGAAGAATACTATGACCCCATTGAAAGGCACACAGAATGCGGTTCCAAATGCTCAATGAACCAAGGCAGGCGGACGATTAACAAAGAACTTAAGGAGGATAATGACTACTCCTGGATCAAAGAAGGAAGTTGCTGGGGAGACTCTGTCTCAATATCTCGCACATCCTCTGAAGACTGAGAACTTCCAGGCCTTCATGAAATCTTTTGCATGATTGATGATTCCCCTTACTACAATGCGAAACCAACGATAGACTACAGATCACGGACTACGTTAACCAGGAAAGTATCTCCAGAAAACCGAAGCCAACCACAACCCAGAACACTCATTGACTGGGACCGCTTCAACACAATAGTCACAAATGTGGCACAATGTACCTCGGACCCGTGGAACAGATGTGATCAAGCAAACTGCCCTGTGCATGAACAGCAAATTCTTGACCAAGAAACCTTAATATCAGTCATACCGCCTATGCTAGGAGCCCATAGGAAACAGCTCTACCAAGAACACGATATCAAGGAAGAGGATGTTCATGATAGACCAACCAGGCAGGATCTGTTGGAATACCAGGCAACAATTGTCAATGCATCAGCAATGATCCAAAAAGCATTTAGAGCCAAACTGATTTATGCTTACCAAAGAAACTCTCTATTCTGAAATGTCTCTGGGCTGAACACTATTCGACTAAGGACCTGAAACACTACTGAATCAGTGGAGGACTACTTTATGCAACAACTCGTGGTTGAGAAAACTGTCCTTACATACCAAAAGAACATCCGACAAATGGAACATCAGCAAAAAAAGGATTTGTGTCAGATAAAGTAGGTTCACGTCCGGATGTAACTGGTTCGCTCCACTCACCGGGCTTCTCCACTGCTTCCGGGTGTTCCCTCATTACCTGCCTACAACCACTACATTATGGTGCAAGGCGTAACACCATGGGACTCCAGGTGCACCATGCACGGACCTTTTTTGCCCGGCTTGTCCCCTTAGTACCCCTTCCACTAGGTTCCTCTACTACATTCTTCATCTTCCTGATGCAAACCATGTTACCTGCCTACACCCTATGGATGATTATGGCGCGTATTTCTCTTTTATCCCATACTCTATGAGGTTGGTACAGATCTTTTTAGTCCAGTGCAGACCATTTTGGTCCAGTGCCGACCTCTTTCATCCGGTGCCGACCTTTTTTGTCTGGTGCTGACAGTTTTTGTCTGCACAGATCCTTCTTTATTCCTTATGCCCAGTGCCTCCAGTTTCTTCCTAACCCTGGGCTTGGCACAACACACTACCCAACCAGTGGTTCTCAGGCTCAGAACTTAGTGTTTTTCTCATCTCGCTTCAACCATCACACCTCAGACTTAGCACTTACCCTCAGCCAACTTCTACACTTGGTCAGCATCCTCTTTCCTACTATTTACCACCTGCATATCTACCCACATCCAACTTCAAGTTTCTTACAGGTGGCTTTAGGAGGTCTTATTGACAGACATACGTTACAGTTAGTTCAGCAGCAGGCTTAGCATCCGATTGACACGTCCTTTCAGAGTTATGAACACCGGAGTCCAATCTTTCCAACGCATATTGAAACATCTCAACAGGAGCATTCCTCATGGAGCTGGGGAGTAAACCAGATGGGGTACTTAGGCTGCCAGGTATTTTTTGGTTTGTCCACTGATTTTGAAGTAACATCCGGGAGGTGTCCGCGCTGCTTTGCGGACCATTCTCGCCGGCTGTGGCCTCCCTAATCCCTGCTTTCCGACGCATATCAAAACGTCCCAATCGGAGCATTCCTCACGGAGCTAGGTAGTCAGACAGATGGAGTACTTAGGCGGCAGGGATTTTTTTGGTTTGTGTACTGATTTTGAAGTAGCATCCAGGAGGTGTCCGTACCGCTATGCGCACTATTCTCAGTGACTTAGGCCTCCCGAATCCTAGCTTTCCAACGCATATCGAAACGTCCCAATTGGAGCATTCTTCATAGAGCTAGGAAGTCAGTCAGATGAGGTACTTAGGCTGCCGGGTTTTTTTTTGGTTTTTCCACTGATTTTGAAGTAGCATCTGGGAGGCGTCCGCGCTACTATGCAGACCATTCTCAGTGTCTGAGGCATCCCGAATCCCAGCTTTCCAACGCATATCAAAATGTCCCAATTGGAGCATTCCTTATGGAGCTAGCTAGTCAGCCACATGGGGTGCTGAGGCTGCCAGGACTTTTTTGGTTTGTCCACTGATTTTGAAGTAGCATCCGGGTGGCGTCCGCACTGCTATGCGGACCATTCTCAGCGGCAGAGACCTCCCGAATATCCGCTTTCCAACGCATATCAAAACGTCCCAATTGGAGCATTCCTCATGGAGCTAGGGAATCAGTCAGATGGGGTACTCAGGCTGCCGCGTTTTTTTTGGTTTGTCTCAATCTATGGGGGACTATGGGGGGACACAGTGAGGACTCTATATATGTGTACTGGTGAATTCTGTATTTTAAAATAGAACTTAGATAAAATAAGAAAAATAAATTTTATTTAGAATAACTTCAAATTTCTGTGACCTGGGTCAGGACTGATAAGTGGATACTCTTTACTTATTTTGCCAGATCTTAGGCGCCTTCTGTCGGCATCCTGAAGATATCGTATGGTTCCTAGCGACATCCTAATCAGGACCTAAAAATCTGGATGTGTAGGGTGCAGACATTTTTTGTGCATTGGTATCTGGTCTGCCAGACGCAATATGTCTGCACCCAGATGCATTGGGTACACGGACCGCGCATCCTGACTGGCAATTCACGTTTTAAGTACCCCGTGCGTCTGGTGCACCAGGCACACAGGGTGTAACCAAATTCTTTTGCTGATGAATGACCCTGAGAGAAACAGTCATTAAAGAAATGCATGGGAAAGAACATCACAGCGCAGAATAAAACCTACAATATGCGATAAACTACCTAGACTGGCCTGAGATGAAGGATTTCAGGGACTATGTGAACCAATACGAGTTATGCCAAGTCAGCAAAGATAGAACAAGACTACCTGAATGAACAATGAAGGAAATGCCAAATGTGGACGAAATTTTCATCTCATACGCTATAGATTTTCGGGACCATTCAACCTTTCTGAAGGAAACCAAATGATACTGGTTGTCATTGATAGATGCCCTGGCTATACCTGGCTTATACTAGCAGAATCGGAAATAACACCAGAAAGAACAATGGCTCTCCTCCAACGACACATGTTCATACCCTATAGCAACCCTTTATCAATCCCCACCGATAATGACACCAAATTCAAATCACACTTTTGGAAACAGATAATGGTATCAATGGGTATTGAGAACATTGTATCAACTCCTGGACACGACAAAACCAATAGACAAGCAGAACGAAAGATCAAAGAAATCATGATCATGCTACAAAACCTTATCAACAAATGACAGGATAATTGAGTTGAAAAACTACCAGAAACAGCAGCATACCTGAATGCAAGATACAGTGATAGACTAGGAATGTCACCTTACAAAGTTGTGTTGGGAGTGGAATACTCTATCATGACAACAGTCCAATTCAAGAACTCAACAGTACCCTCAGCAGAGGACTACCTCAACTGACACCAAATAATACGAGGCATGGCACACTAAGCAGTAAAGCAAGCAAGGATGCGAAGCAACAGATCAGCTAGAAAGCGCAGACGAGAACACACACCCATAAAAGTGGGCGAATACCTTCTAGTAGCCTCTAGGCTTCATCACGGGGCCCCGTTTCTGAGAAGCGGGGACAAAATAACATAGGTTATTTTGATTAACTGGGAAAAAAAATCATTCAAATTGGACCAAAACGGATGGAGCTAGATAGATTTGAACTTGTCTGACTTCAAAGAGCTCTATCTCATTCAATTTTGGTCCGATTTGGACGATTCTTTTTTTAATCTGCAGTTAATAACCTGCTCTTGGCGCCCGGTTTGTCGGAAATGGGGCCCCGTAACGAACGCTAGTCGCGTCAGAACAACTAGGAACTATGGCAGGGTGAAGTAAAAAGTTACTCCCATGCTAGCATGGACCTTTCAAGACACTCAAATACAACAACTTTACCCAGCACTATACAATCAGAATGGAACCACAGCATTATCGCGAAGAAACTGATGTGTTCTACATCTCTGTTGTCAAGAAGTAGAATGAGAACAATAGGAACCAATTCCCAGGATGATCCCACCCTCGACCACAACCTATCATCACTCACGGAAATGAGGAATGAGAAGTGAAGAAAGTCGAAGACCACAGAGTACGATTTGGAAAAAACCAGTTCTTAATCAAATGGAAAGAATACCCAGAATCAGAAAATAGTTGGGAACCCAGAGAAAGTTAGGAAAACGCAATGAAAATAGTGGAAGAATGGTGGAACAAACATAAACCGGATACCCAAAGACGAGTAGAAACCAACTTTGTACACCAAACATGGACCCCAGTACTACTAGATATCATGGAAGTCATATAAATAGACACCACAGACCCAGGGTTCTGGGCCCCCCTCCCGGATACCAAATAGGACTCTGATAGCAGCATAGAATGGAATGTGACCAAAGACAAGATAGTAACATCAAATGAAATATCGGAATAGTTTTCTTATGATAGGAATATCAGTTATGGGGAGAGCTACACTAAATTGGAACCCCAACGACAATGCACATTACTGATTTCATCCATCTGTCTTGCCGTGCTTCTATGAATTGGCGCAGGTCACTAGTTTACCAAATCCGTATCGAGTCCATGCACAGGTTACATCCAATTTTCATCTTTGTCTGCTATGGTTGTGAGCAGATTGACGTCTACCATGGAGGAGAAACAGTTGACAATACTATAAGCAGGATGCATGGTATGGTTGATTGAGTCTACTACTGGGAATACTGGTGTAGAGACTGTTTAGGAAACGGAAATCTCGTGTTAGATTTCTGTACTGGTGGACTAAGTTGTTTTTCCTTTGTATTTGTTTTCCTGTTGAGAACGAGGAGGATGATTGGGACCTGAATCTCAACATCTCCATATTTTGTTTTTGTTTTGTGAAACTTTGTTTTTTTTAGGAGATGTAACCAGTACGGGTACTAGGTTATGTTTCATGTTTTGAGTATCATTTGATACTTAGCATGCTTTATGTTTTGTTTTAAGTATTGTTTGATACTTAGCATATTTTATGTTTTGTTTTAAGTATCATTTGATACTTAGTATATTTTATGATTTGTTTTAAGTATTATTTGATACTTAGTATGTTCCACATTTTGTTTTAAGTATTGCTTGATACTTAGTTTGTTGATGCCGCAATAGGTGGACATCATGTATTTAAAGACCAATGAAGTCTGGTTTTGGAACGGCAGACTTCGACAGACAGTATTTTGAATATACTCGATTGAACAGTTACTACTTTATTGCGATCTTAAAGACTTCAATTTGTTTGCAATCACCTCAAGGCCTCCATTAGGCATTTACTTTGTTACTACTTTAGTATTTAGTTAGTCTACTGTGAACCCTATCAAACACCTGTCTAGGCCCCAGCCCAAACAGGTTACAGCATTGGTGTAAGTACTGGAGCCAACAAACAGTAACAGATTTTACAGGTTCAACAGACATATATGAGTCCATAAGTGGACCAGTGGGAGGGATGTAATGATAATTGAGATAGGGATGATAGTAGGACAAGCACATGTGGTTCACTATGGGGATGGGTAATCACTAGTTAATAACATGATTGATCTACAAACATATAATGAAATTTATTAAGAGTTTCTATGTACATATAAAAGCATAAAAGAAAGAAAAGAAAATGGTAAAAATCAAGCAGACATTGACAGTCAGGACAGATTTGTCAGATGGTACATACCCACAGTCAAGAATTTGTCAAATGGCTTTGGTTAGAACCTGCCAGTGACGGAATTGAAAAACTAAAGATCCGCGAAGGTAGGCAGAGAGGGTTATAAGGAGAATATACTCCAAAGGTAAAGTACGCGGGTGTCACGATTCTAGACTGACTTAGCTATTTCGTACTATGACTCATGTACAAGTCATAAGGTTTTATTTGTTATATGAGTTTTATATTGTTTTATGTTATTGATTTTGTATACATGAGCTGTTTTGAGGTCATATGAAGTTTTACATGACTCATGGTTGTGAGTCATAGGTATTGTTACACGAATGACTCACTGGGAGTCATATGATGTTATGCTTTTACATGAGTCGTGGTTGCGACTCATAGTTATATTGTTATTGCATAATGACTCGTTTGAGTCATAGGATGTTACGCGTGTGTATGAGTCACAGTTGTGACTCATAGCTGAGCATGAAGAACTATATAAGGAGAACGAGGTAGACATGTAGTTAGTTCTTCACGCAGCCTTCTAAGTAACCCAGCTACAATATGATTTGGTTACCTCTTTACTCTTCTATCACCTTAACACAACGATAAGGATATTGGCATTATGCATATTGACGAGGAATGTCAGTAATGCAAGTAGTAACGTAAGAACAATACTCTTAACTACGATATCGATACCTGTTGACGAACGAACTAGCTGGCAAGACTTCAAACGTTACAGCGGGAGTCGGCAGGAAGTAGGTAGATCGTAAGGAAGAGCTGGGATGTCAATTGACGGAAGAGAAACAACAGGCTTCAGTCAGATGCAAGAGGGTAAATTGAGTATGCATCAGGCAGGAAAGGCTGGCATGAGTTTGCAGGTGGATGTACGCAAGACCAGAAGGGTAGAGGAGAAGCTGGATGTATTGAATGGTTAAAATAAAGGCTGGACAAAAAGGATCGGTGGCAGGCATATTGGGTGTGGAAGCAAGTAATAATATGCCTTATAATGCCGTGGGCGTGGTCAAGTAGTGGGAGTACACATCAGGAGGAAGGGGGTGAACAGGTCGGGTGGGGTTGACAGTTTCTGTCCAGATGTGGGTCCGATACACACAACGCAAATTCTATTTTTGCTGATACAACTACACCATGAAAAGTTTACAGCCAGTCATCAGAAGTGTTCATGAAGCGCTTACTAAGTGACCTTGCCAAAAAAACAAAATTGGCAGCTTCCAAAGTTTATTACAATGACCAGTTACAAAAGCCATAAAACTTTAAATAATTAGCCTGTAGATTATTGCCATATAATTGAACTTCTAGTCTCTGTATAACTAAAACATTTTTTAATTTTCTTTTGGTTTTTGTCTTAATTTACAGTACTTACTTGTTCATTTACTATATGAACAATCTATAATACTAACCTACAAGCTGTCCTAGAACAGGAATTATAACCATCCTCCTAGAACTTACCATTAGGCATCTGCATGAAAGCTATCTTCTTAGAAAATCTCCAACTTAAGTTATATCTCTTTTCACTTAACTGTCAGATGTATCCTCTCTTTTATTACCATTACTGAAAATATAGCTTAAATAAAGCAAAACATACACCTTTTACAATACTTGTAGGGAAAAGAATTACTGGTTCAAGTTACAATTTAGAAAATAGAATACTAGATAAACAAACAGGGATATCCTACATGTATCATAATTGTTCTACCTTTTAGCTTTAATAATACGAACAATTTTTATATTACAAACATATACCTCTATATTTATGTATCTTGTCATTTATAGTAGAGAATGCATTTCACGTTTTCAGAAGAGTTAATATGCAAACCTTAGTACTTGATTACTTTGGTCTAATTGTGTCTTAAACCAAGATAATATCTTAGTAGTTTTTAGTATAGTCTTAACTCCAAATAGACTGAGTAGAAACTCAAATAAACTTGAAGAGTTCAACTGACAGTTAAATGAAAAGAGATATAACTGAGGGTGGAGATTTTCTAAGAAGGTAGCTTTTATACAGATGTCTAATGGTAAGTTCTAGGAGGATGGTAATAATTCCTGTTCCAGGACAGCCTGTAGATTAGCACTATAGATTGTTCACAGAGTAAATGAATAAGAAAGTACTGTAAATCAAGACAGAAACTAGAAGAAAATTAAAAAATTCTAGATCATACAGAGAGTAGAAAGTCCAATGATATAGCATAAATCTATGGTCTAATTAGTTAAATTTTTATGGCTGTTGTAACCAGTCATTGCAATGAACTTTGGAAGCCAGCTTTTTTTTTGGCAAGGTCGCTTAGTAAGCTCTTCAAGAACACTTCTGACGACTGACTATATGATATGACTATTCTACTGTTTTGAGTACACAATAGTCTTTGTTCAGAATCTGCTAGGCCAAACAAATTCAGTAAGGTGTCCAATAGACAGACTTGGCAGCAACAGCTGCATATGGGCGAAAAATCGGCTGGAGCCTCAAGATTTTGGTGGTATGCACTACTGGTAGCAGACGTGTTCACAACTGCTATTGCATTCATCAAAATATTGAGGCTCCGGTCGATTTTTTGCCCTCATGGAATAGCGGTTGTGTTCACAAACGTCAGAGAATTACAAGTACTCTGAGTCCCGCTACCCTGTCCTGTCCGACTTTGGGCATCTCCTAAAGCAGTCATTCTCTCCCTACGAAGGTACAGCGTGTAAGTTTTGTAGGTTACACAGGGGTTGAGGGTGATTGTCCTTCGTGGAAACTACAAAATTTACCCACTGTACCTCCGTACCGTAAGAACTGGAATAATTTGGAATGACGCTAGGACGTCCAAAATTCCCCACTTTGGATTAGGGGGTGAAAACGCAGCCCCCTCAGAGAGAGCTAAAAAGAAAAATATAATAGACCTTACCAGGTGAGGTAACTCTAACGTCTTGGCAAGATTCTCAATTATTCTACGGTAGTTCATACGGTATGTCTTGGTGCCAAGACATTTGGTAGGCACAAAAAGGGGTGGCAACTCCAGTCCTGCACCGCACCAAGACCTTCCTCTCCTTTTTTCTTTTTCACCTCCCGGTAGCGCGACAGTCAACATCGGCAAACATTCCGCAATAAACCATCCAAGCCCTACCCCGCCATAAGTGTGTTCAAGACGCTTCTGTATGTTTTCCTTTTCTTTCTTTCTTAGTACTTTTATCCCTTTTTCACTGTTTCTGTCAGGCCTCCGATCCTTTTGGTTGAGACGAATCACCTCGTGAAGGAAAAGTATTTGCCTAATACCGTTTGGCTAGGTTGATCCAACAGGTTCAGCCTGCTGCAGTCACGGTATTTGATGAAGGCTATTTTCTTCAGGATGTGTTTTGTTTCTAGCTGCGAAGATTTGAGGCCAGACTGAAATAGTAGATTGTCCTAGCTAATATGGAGGTACAACGTGTAAGTTTTATAGGTTACACATGGGATGAGATGGCAGTCCTCGTTAGTGGAACCTACAAAACTTACACGCTGTACCTCCGTATGCTGCTACTACATGAAGTATGAAGTTTTGCTAATTTATGACCGTACAAGGGTTTGATCTGTGAACCGGAACGGACAGGACTCTATTTGGTTGGTTAACCTTGAGTAACTGGTCCATAACTTCTTGTCAGACCTTGTACCCGCCGTTATGCCAGAAAATTGGTCCACGAAGCCGGTTAGGGAACTTCGAACCCATTGTGAAGCGAGGGGTATTTCAAGTCAGGGGAACAAGGGAGATTTGATCAAGCGTCTCGAGAACCATGAGGAAGAGGAAGAGGGGGCGGAGATGGGGGCGCCTTCCACACCAGCGAGCATGGTAGAAGAAAAGTGTGATGCAGTCTTGGTTACTAGGGCGGACATCGGGGATGACAGCGAGATGATTGAAGCGGCGACAAGGGCCTTCCGAGACGTCCTTCAGAAAAACCAACTTGAGATCGATTATGATATGGTACCAGTTACAGTTGGGAACCGGGCTGGACTCGGCCTCGCAAGTCTCCCCAGGAGAATAGAAGTTCTTGAATCCAAGGTTCTAACCCTGGAGGAAAAAAATGTGACGCTTGAGGAAAAAAATATGGTACTTACAAGTGACGTCGCTTCCCACGCAAGTCAGATCGACTCCTTGCAAAGCCAGGTGGGAGGTCTAATACTCTCTCCGGAAGCGTACACACTCCTCCGGCACCGCTTTATTTGTACCTTCAAAAGGGATAAGTTCGGAGGATTTACCGGTGACGACGAGAAGTTTATTGACGGTGGAAACGAAACGGCACACGGAGGAGATGCGATTGCTGATGCGCATCTATATACCGGTACCAAGCCAAGACGTGATTACGCTATTTATAAGGAACTCTATAGTTTCCCACCGCAGGTTATGCGAGATTTCAGTAAGAAATTTCCACTGTTTACAATAGACGACCTCCCAGGCCACCCGGACACCCCTCCCACCCAGACAGCTAAACCCAAATAAGAAACTTTCAAGTGGTTTACTTAGGTGAGCTGTGGCTACTGTGCTGATCACGCTCGTTTCTTCATATAAGCCCCACCAATCCCTTACCCTGTGGCCGAAATTCATGGCTGCATAGCGCGGTTTGCTTCTCGGCTGACAGGGTGTTTTTCCGGTGAACACTAGCCCATTTCTGTAGTCAGGAGCAAATCTACGCGGCCACTCTCATTTCCATCATGGCTATGCTGAGCAGTACTGAGTTGGTGTATTCTGAGCACTACACGACCTCTCAAGCAGAACGTTTTTCCTGTCACGATTACCCAAATAGACTAGTCCTAGTATCCAGCCACGGCCATGATTACAAGGTAAGGGATCAGCATCTGTCCGGGTGGCGGGGGTGTCCGGGTGGCGGAGGTTGTCTAATTCGATTATGTGTAAATACTAACTTCGCCTAGCTCATGCAGAAACAATCAGTGTTTTAAACACCCATGCGTCAGTTTGTGCCTCACAGCGCGAGACCGGTTCTAAAAGATTTTATCACCTTTTTGCAGAGTTTGTCAGACTCTTTGAAGCAGCAAATTACGATCCGGGATATGGTGGG
>QLOI01001440.1:14147-46840 GCA_003313605.1 Tuber umbilicatum
GGGGGTGTGGCGGGGGAGGGGTTTTCTGAACTGTGGGGTTTTCTGGACTGTGGGGTGGTCGCCTGGTGGGTGGTGCTGGGTTTCGGGATTTCATTGTCTTCGGTTAATCCAGTGAATTGCGGGGGTGATAGTTGGGGGTAACACAGTATTAATAGTGATTAATGACATCATTCCTTCTGTAGTATGCAGTGTCTTGAGTACTAAATATCAGGTGCTTTCCACCAAGATTAACGTAAAACTGTCGTGGAAGCTGCTATCAACCTTACCATAAAAACTCTAGAAATCCGCTATCTCAGGCAGCCCGCTAATCTCCAGATTCTGAGTCAAGACACCCGGAGGGGGATTAGCGCTTTCCTAACACAGTAAAAGGTCTGCCCACTTGACACCTTGGATCTCACTAACTGGTATCCCACCTGCCACCAACAAGCCAGTCCACGAGCAAGCATGCGTTAGACTATTGGATCCGGATTCCTCCCGGCATTCTACATTTTCGGACCTCAAGAGCCACTCACTCCTAGAGCCTGCAATTCTATATAATCGGGACCCACTATACATACAACCCATTGTGTTAAAGAAGACAACAGTGGTACCAGATTTGGAGGCGGGTCAATTCCGCATTCTTGTCCGAAACCAAACCACTGAGCCCACCCAGCCCACGAGGGAATTCCTGAATGAACATTAGTGTTGAGCTAGGTGACTGCACAAAGTTTCCATGACCTCGGTACAAATCACCTCACGATATACCGCAGCCCTAGGCACGACTGTTATCGCGTTGAAAGTGCAAAACAACTTGAATTCAGTTCTCTCTACTACTAGATAGTTCATCCCACCCATCTTCGACCGTGACAGGATATCAGTCGAAAATCAAGGCTGTTGAGTCATCTTCATATTAGCCAGAGCTGCCTAGCGAAAGTGCCCGCGCAGAAGCTGATCGACCGGCCAAAGAGGATTGTTGATGAAGATCTGATCAAGATGCAGGAGAATACGGAGGAGAAACAGACGATCTTGTAATTATCCTGCACACTAATTGGCCCCGAAGACCTGGAGATATAGTGATTCACACATCGGAATTAATCTTCAGATCATAGGTATTGAGAGAATCGTGGATTTCTGCCGCGAGCAGCATTCCATTCTGCACAGAGTTAATGGATTCATAAGCTCTTTTGGCGGGGGGAACGGTGACCCAACGGCCATAGCTATGAGCAGCCCAGTGCTGCTCGTATGTTATGGGGAAAATATGGGCGGCCTGGAAGCGGTTCCACTTGCCTAGGTGAGCCATCCCTACTGGCCTACGGGTTATGATGCATCGCTTGTCCTGCTCACGCACAGCATCACGGACTGATGAAACATGGGTTTGGCCAGCGAGATCGTCCGGGTTAGTGGAACTTCGTCGGTGGTAGTGATGGAACCTATCGCAAGCGAGCAGCAGCCAATGATGGAAACACGGAACCCTGGTACCATTACTGACAATATAGTACTTGCCCGGTTGAAGCTGCTGTTCATCCCTCTCCACTAATTGTTCACTTTCATTGCGTAGACCGAAAGTATCGCTAAACAAACAGATAATCTCCACCATGGAATAGAGATTGATGTTGGTAATACCACCTGCGGTCCAGAGGCCTCCCAGTACAGTCTGGCGATTGTCGGAAGCATAGATGCGGTTATTATACCATGTGGAACGATCGAGAGGGGGCATGTTAGACAGCCTATCTTGGTTAGCCATAACTCAAAACTTGGGTTAGAGGTTAGGGGCACATGGGTACGGTAATGGAAGGACAGGGGATTTCTATCAAAAGGAGGAGAAAGGAGCGTTTGGTTGGACATGGGGCTGGAGGGTCCGGTGAAGAACAGTCAAGGAGGAAACACCTGCAGCGAGAAGCAAACACCTGGAAACCTTCACTAGCAACCTACCTAGGAATCCCGGCTTGGGTTGGCACGAAACCCCCAATCCCTATCCCGGTTAATAGCCTCTGGCGGGGGCGTACAGTACGTACTCGAGTACTTGTACAGAAATCGATCAATTAATCGCTCTGTCCGGTCCGGTAATGGCACGTGTCCGGTTTATTAGATGTGGTTCCGAGCAAGTGCAATAAGATGCTAGAAAGCAAGGCGATGTCAGCGGGGATAGGGTGTTGTTTGCGGTCAATTGGAGTAGGAAACCGGACGAAGTACGAGTACCATAAATTAATCATTCTACCGGAAGGTGAGAAATAGTGATCATTTCCGCTTGGGTGTTCGAGTAAATAGAATTAAGGAGACCCGCTCCACCCGCAGACTACTGTTGGATGACTAATCAATTACCCTCCTTCCTGCTTCCAACCCATTATATCCAACACGGTTTACCCCAGTAATATTTTGGGATTGCAATCAGCTCATTTTCTTTTCTACAGTAGCTCATTTGCATAACTCACTGTGAGGCCGAATCCGGCTCAAGCTTTCATTGTATCATGCATCATCACTCGTGTCCGGTCCGGAACTTTTTCGTCGCAGAGTACAGTACTGGTTCAGTGTCTTGTCGCTTGATGCTGTAAGGGATAATTTTAGACTCCCCCCGTTCCGACCTGTGCTCCGGATGTAAACTCTGGGGAAGCAAGTGCGCTGTGGGGAACAGAGGGTTGGCATTTGAATATAGCTATTGGAGGGGTACCGGGCAGGCAGTTCCTGGTCTCATACCACTCAATTGGAGGTCTCTATGGTTATGGGAGGGAGGCCGGAACCCACTCTAGAAAGGTGCTGAGGAAATGTTGTTTCCGAACAAAAGCTGCGAGATAAGAGGGCCCTTAAACACAGGATAGAAATCAATCGGGTGCGTCGAAAAAGTGGGTATCGTAGACGCACTTCGAAGGCTAATAGCCCCATACAAGTGCCCCTCACTAGGCACATCAAGAGAAACTTAGACTTATCCTCTTATAAGTTTGCAATTACGCCCTGCGAATAAATTCCACGGGGTTTTCAGAGCAATTGGAATGCCTTGAACATCTCACCATTTCCCCGACACTACAAACCCTCTGGGGGCGAAACAGAACCACGCGGAAAATGCGCCATGGAAGAATTCAAAGTTTAGTTTAAAGGCTACACATGACCTGTGGGTAGAAGCACCGGGCAGAAATAGTGGGATTACCGGGGTGGAAAGGCTGAGATCCTGTTGGAAAAACCAACCAACCAAACCTACTATCCCATCCATCCGGTTGAACGCACTATGATGAAGTATCAATGAAGTCGAGAAACCCGTGCGACCTCAGAGGCACAAGGAACGCCTTATAGAGCTATGGCTAGGAGAAGCAGGTGCTCCAGGTAATCTTCTAGAAGCGTGGTACGCCTCGGCAATGATTTCTTGCATAAAATAGTGGAAGGGGCATTGCTCGCTTGGTTAGCGATAAATCATCACTCCCCTGAGTGCGCACCGCGCTCTCTCCGCCCGAGGGCCAGAATTTTGAAAAGTTTGCATGGGTGGATATTTCACCTAGGGTACAATACCTGAGTCCACCTAGCCCAGATGGCGCTGTATCAGTGTCCCCCACAACGCATCTTACGAGCCTCGCTCTAAAGCCCCTACCCCTAGTACAAAACCTCTCCGAGAAAAAAAAACCTCCCAACTTAGCAAGTGGTATAATCACAAACTCTCACTCGAAATCGGAAATGTACTGCTGGCCAGTACCAGTGTGGACATTACTTTTGCTAGCGATGCTCCAGATACCACGTACTAACCCGAAAAATATCAACACCCCGGACATCCTAAACCATCTGCAGATCTAACCATAGCAGGTAGGCGAAACCACAAGCCAATCGGACTCCGCCTTAGTCAGATGGCCAAGCTTGGGCGGGAAACTTTGCTGTGGCAAACCCGGCACGAAGACATCTCCCCGATTACTCGCAAATTCGCTAAAACGTTGCAATTGAAAAGATCGATGATGGGTGGTTTCCTCGTGGGAAATCAGGTGATCAGAATCCAACCGAGTGGTGGTGTCCGGGCGGCTTGTGGCTTGTGGCTTCGGCTACTCGAGTGTGTACGAGTAGTATTTACGAGGAATGAAACAAACAATACCGATATCTACACCCCCACCTTCACCCACCATCAAACTCAAGCATCGCTGAACGCAGGTCGAGTACTCGTACGTACCGTAAGCGAACCCAGCAGCGGAACCTCAACCGCACCGCATTCCCGGAACTGAGATGGGCGTGGTGGTCCGGAAACGCCATCCCCACGTGCAGTGTCGTACCGCATCTCCGCTCCGCGCAGCTCAACTGACTACTGTGTATATCACCCTTAGACCGACCCTCCTAGCCCCGCGGCCCTCCTTATGCGAGCCTAGCCCAGCGTTACCCGAGCCACAGCATGCACACCTCCGCCCATCGACTAACCAGCGCGCTTTACAAACCCTATGCGAAGGATAACAGTGAGGGCTCTGATGAGTAGCCTACAGAAGCAGTGTCGTCGCGGCGCTCAGCGTGGGACGGAGGTTTCTGCGCGGTAATGGTGGGAGCCGGGAGTGCCGGTGCGAGCCAGAATGCATGCCCCCGCTGCTATTACCAAGCTTTGGCCAACTAACTGCTCGTACGGTAATATCCTGCTATGGGACTGCCTACCGGCAGGGTCTCACAAAGGCGTGTATTTTGGCATGTTTCTTCCATACGGCATTTGGGATATCTTTGATATTTCCCCTATTTCGGGGATGCGTGTCTTGGTTGGGTCTTGAGATGGTAATTGCGGTAGGTGGGCAAGCCACATCCACCGTTCGCCGGAATATTGCCGGTATGTGGTGGCAGGTTTCGACCCTGGGTTTCTTGTGCCGAAGGCAGGTGAGGAGGCTTTGAGCAGAAGCGTGGCTTGGATATTTCAGCGCCCCGCCCTTGACTCTCTCACTAGATGGGTGCATAATATAAATATACGACAGTCTACTACACAATGCAAAAGACGAATCAAAACAAGCGCCTAGTCAGCAATCACCACAACCCAAGATCAACAAGACGTCGTATATGTATACGTGTTTTTATTTTTTGAAAGAAAAAGTAGCTACAAAACCAAGCGAAAATACATGCTAGCTAAGGTATAAAAAATGAAAAAGGCATAATCTCTCGTCATCTAGCATCAATCATGCAACCTCATAAACTCGACGTGTAAACATATTTTTCCACACCATCCATTCACCCGTCATCCTAATTTTTCCTCTCTTCCGCCTCGACAATTGTTCCACTACGACTTGTCCTTCCGCTTGTAACCCCGGACACAATCTCCAATCCATCCTCGAGCTGTACCTCCGTCCTGCCAACATATACGCCACTACCTATCCCCCTCCACCTCTTGATTCCCTTCCAACTCTCCACGACCAGCAGATAAGCAGCTGAGCAGCCAAGAACAACACCCCATTCCCAAGTGATGGCCATGTGCTTGAACACGACGGTGTTGAAAGTTGGGATATAGATGACAGGGAAAGTGATGGCGAAACCGGCAAAGACAGCCCAGAACAGGAACTGGTTGTACCAGAGAGTGTGGAAAACGCTGAGAGGTCCCTTGTGACGGGCAGGATCGAGGTTGAACAGGGAGCGGGAGAAATGCTTGACCTCCCAAGCTGTAAGGAGTAAGAGGAAGGACAACACAGCGAACACAGTGGCACGTGCACGGAAGACGTTGCCGCAAGAGCTGTTATAGGCGTGATTACAGTCGTGGCCGAGGTCACCGCCGCCGTGCCCATAAATAACAATAACGAAACTTATAAGGCAGAGGGTTCCCATGGTGATACCATAAATCATCTTATCGATGATAACCTCCCAAGTGAAAACACCTTGCCTCAGATCATGAGGAGGTCGTAACATGATATCGGGCTGAGCTTCCTCAAGACCAAGTCCTAATGCCAAGAAGGAACTGGTGATCATGTTGACCCACAAAATCTCCAAAGGGCTGAGAGGAAATACGGAAACACCATTTCTGTCCGCGAAAGCGAGACCAATCAACAGTAAGACAACTTGCGAGATATTCGAAATGAGAAGATGCATGATAAACTAAGACCATGTTAAAAAAAAAGAAATAACGCAAAAGCAGCCAAGAAGTGAATGAGCCTACCTTCTGGATGTTATCAAACAACCTTCTACCTTCCTCGACTGCGCGAACAATACTGGCAAAGTTATCGTCGGTTAAAACGAGATCACTGGCGTCTTTAGCGACATCACTACCGCTGAGACCCATTGCGATTCCGACATCGGCCCGCTTCAGCGCAGGAGAATCGTTGACACCATCACCTGTCATAACGCAGAAGGCACCACGCCTATGCAAAGCTTCAACCATCCTAACTTTAGTAGTGGGAGAGCAACGGGCGATGACCAAAGGTAAGGCCTCTAGCTTATCAATCTCATCTTCGCTAAGGGCATCGAATTGGCCGGCGGTCATAACCATCGTAGCGGCCTGAGCGGCAGGCATAGCAGGAGAGATAATTCCGACCTCGTGGGCGATCGCCGCCGCCGTTCGAATATGATCTCCAGTTAACATATGGACTTTGACACCGGCAACCTTACACTTGCGGACGGCCTCGAAGGTTTCCAATCTCGGCGGGTCATAGAGACCAACCAGTCCAAGGAAGTTCATCTGTGATTCCACGGCAGCACGGTTGTCGGTATCGGACTTTCCATCGTACGGAAGAGTCTTCTGCGCCACGCAAAGAACACGAAGTCCCTCCCCAGCAAGGCGTTCAATTCTGTTTAAGATTGCTTCTTTCTCCTCCCCTGGAATGTTGAGATTTGGAATAACGACTTCCCCGGCTCCCTTCATATATGCCTCAACGGTGTTGGTGCGTATATTCTTATAGATAACTGTCATGCGTTTAACGGTAGAGTCGAAAGGATGTTCAGCCAAGAGATCCCAGTTTCCGCTGTCAATAAGAGAAGGCTTTCCACGCCCAAATCTCATAGCAAGAACTTGTAATGCAATTTCAGTAGGCTCCCCCGATGCGGTCCAATTTTCGGTGGGCTTTTCAGAAGACATAGCCAAGTCGTCGTTTCTACGTACAACAGACAAATTGCAAAGGGCAATGGCGTCCAAGAATCGTTCCAAGGGTTTTGATTTCTCAACCATATCTCCATCGACAATCGTATTTCCAATTGTCGCGATCCCGCTAGTAGGGTCAAAGGGGGAAGAGGTATCTTGAATACTGACGACATCCTCCAATCCGGGAATAAACGCCTTACGAGCAATCATCTTCCCTTGCGTGAGCGTACCTGTCTTGTCTGAACAGATGTTGGTGACACCGCCAACCGCTTCCAAGGCTTGCATCTTTCGCACTATAACATGACCTTTGGCCATAGTCTTAGTGCCAACAGCCATGGTGATTGTGAGGACCGCGATAAGAGATTCAGGAATGACAGCCACAGCGACACAAATTCCGTAGATCAGGACTTCATCATTGATTTTCCACTTTGATTCTCACGTTAATATAGGTTATTGATTAATGGGGAAAAGCAGGGCTACCTTATTTGCAGAAAAGACGATTATAGCCAACAAGATAGCGAGACCGAACAGCAGTAGGGCAAATTTGCTCAACTTGACCTGTAACGGAGTTCCAACAAGGCCAAGGACGTTTTTCATAGTCCGCTTAACCTTACCCCAAGTTCTTGATATGAATGATCCGCCCTCATCTTGTCTCTTTCCACGAAGCAACTCGGCAATTCTTCCAACCTCCGAATTCATTCCGGTTGCCACAGAAATTCCAACAGCACGTCCCTTAGTGACAGTAGAGGAGGAGTAGGCCATATTGGTACGATCGCCCAGTGGGTAATCGGCGTGGGGGAGAGTCAAGAGTGGGGTTTTAGCAATTGGTAAACTCTCTCCTGTGAGAAGGGCTTCGTTTGTTTCAAAGTTCATTCCTTCGAAAAGTCTAAGATCCGCCGGGACAACATCACCAACGGATACACGGACTATATCACCAGTAACAATTTCTTCGGCTTTAACCTTTTCGATGCGTCCATTGTTGCGGACGACTGTCGCAATGGGTGCCGAAAGAGAATGGAGGGATTGCATAGTTTTCTCTGCGCGATAGTCTTGAGCGAACCCAATGACAATATTTAAAAGAATGACAGCCGAGATGACGGATCCCTCGATAAAGTCGAGCATCCCGTAAGAAGCTGCCATAGCAATCACAAGAACCTACATCCGTGAGATAACCATCTGTTAGCAAAGCTGCTGTGTTGTTGGTTGGGTCCCGGTTTCCGTATGATCTTAGACGAGGAGAGCACACTCTCGATTGATCTCGTTTCCATCTCCGGTTGGAAAGAAACAAATCAAACAACGCGCAACAAATGTAGAAGTGATTCATGAGTTTGGATTTTGTCCTCTCTCTAATGAACGAAAAAGCAAGACAGAAAGGGAGAGAAAAATTATGAGTATACACTTCTCGGCGCAACACAGTTCCTTCCACGCGTCGATGGGCAATTCCCCTTCAAGAAGACATTGATAAACACAAGACAATAAGTTTTGACCAGCTCGGGGGCAAACCTCCGCGCTTGGTAGAAAATGAATGGACACTCAATATTATTATTTCCATCCTGCTCTTTCTAATAATGACTGATTTCTGTGCATAACATGCACTAATAAGCTGCTCGGGTGTGGGGAAGGGGGTGGGTTAGGGAAATTGGGGCTCTCGGATTAGTCTCTTCTCCAGGGGATTAGGCTAAATACAAGGATGGAAACAAATCTCGATGACTTCAAGAGGGCAGAGAAGCGTATTTCAAAATTTCGAGACCCCAATCGGGGGGTGAAAACAGCAGAAGAAAGGGATAGGAAATGCCCTTTGGGCTTCAGGTGTTGAATCTTACCAATGTCAAGCTGTTCGAAACTTGCCTTACAAGCACACTCCACCAGGTAATACCCCCGGTATCGGTAAGCTTGTTTGGCCCATCTCGGGACAATCTCTCCGCTGCTTCCTTTGTGGTCAACCCAGAGCCCATATCAACACTGTAGAGCGAAGCAAGAGCATATGGAGTGGCTGCATGTGGAGCTGCCTTATCGGCCGGAGCGGGTTCATCCCCGGCGAGAGTATCAACAGCTGTCGTAGAGCTCTGTCCACTTCTAGTGCTATCATAGACCGGGCTCTGAGCTGCTGTAGGTGGCGAGGGAATCTCGCCAGAACCAAGTGGCGGTGAGCCATAATCGTAGACCCGGCTGCCCTGAAAGCCCTCGGTAGTAGTGGTTTGGGGGCGGCCGGTTTCACTACGAGTAGTCAAGTGGGGGCCAGAACCTGAGACACTGTCTTGACCATTGTTTGCCGGATCCGTGTCCGGATGGTGAGAAGGGACGCCTCCTGCCGCGTTACCGACAGGAGGCGAAAATATAGGTGGGGGGTCATCACAGCTTTCTTCCGCAGCAACGGAGTGAGTGAGGCCAGAGCCGTGCTGTAGGGCGGTTGTGGGGGTTGAGGGGAGCGGAGCGGAAAGGGAATTGGGGTTGACCATTCAATAGAGCGATTGAGAAGTGTTGAGAAAGGGTGAAAAAGGTGAAAGAAGTTAGGAATGGATGGAGGGATGCCGGTGGCCAAGAGAGGTGGGGGTGGTGGAGGAATTGGAAGGTTCGTGAGATGGGGGGGGGGTCTTTATAGTTTGTAGAAAGTGCTGAGGACCCGCGGACAAATTTACTA
The DNA here is from genome assembly GCA_003313605.1 of Tuber umbilicatum. Classification (NCBI taxonomy): domain Eukaryota; kingdom Fungi; phylum Ascomycota; class Pezizomycetes; order Pezizales; family Tuberaceae; genus Tuber; species Tuber umbilicatum. The sequence goes on from QLOI01001440.1 coordinate 23,768, forward strand.
TTTCTCTGGGAGGGACATTCTGTTGTGGCTTGTCGGATAGCCAGAACAAGGTGCCGGGTGGGAAATACCATTGGGTGTTTGGTAGGGATGCCCCCTCATCCCTGCTTGTCCAACTGCATGGTGGGTGTGAACAACCACACAGGGCCTCTTGGAAGGATCATCACAAAACGTCCTCGGACTCTCACAAATATTAGCTGATAGATCATGGTTCATTGCTTTCGCTTCATGCACCAAAATTCGCTTCACCATACTCGAGTACGCTGTAAGAGTAGTTTGCAAGGGTTCTATGGAATCGGTACTTGCACCGTAGGGCCGCGGTTACGAGCATTCGACAAGCCAGGCAGGTATCTGCCAGCGGATCACCACTGAATCGAGTTTGTATTGGTAGAGAGTGATGGTCGCTCACGTTATTTCCGGTTTCATTCGCCCCTTTGTGCTTAAACCTACTCGTACAGTCCTCCAAACTACTCGTATCGGCGCATCTCTCATCCGTCTCCGACCCCGTCCGCAGTCCCCTCCATTTTCGGGGATGGATTTATGAAATTCGGTGTGATAATCATTGATTTCCGTGATTAATACCCCGCAATATTCACCGCTAGCAACGGTAGATGCAGAGAGCTTGTGACTTGAAGCGACACAAATGACGCATCAAGAATGTTTAAATCTATCACTAACTTATGTGTCGTACAATACAGTACTTCGTAAATTGAAGCCTATATCATATCCTCCTATCATAAGTTGGTGTGAGACATTGCCATAAGTGGGTACTGTATTATATTTACAGCTCGCATACCGGTACTGCATAGTGCATACTACCGTGGAATACAAGATATGCGCAAAGAACATCGAATAGGATTATAAAAAATAAAAAACTCTTTGCACGACATGAGGGAGAAAGTCGTCAGAACCGGCCGTCTGAGCTGCATTCTTAACAGACAATCCATAGGGAGAGGGACATACCTATCGGTACTGTACTCGACCAGCATGAAGTCCGTTTCCGTCGAACCACTACTCGGGTAATTTACTTGTGGTTTTGTCAAGAGATATGCTTTAGTCTTTGTCGGACCTGAGCTAAGACAATACAGTTCGAATCCAGGACAGGTAAAACTGGGCATACTCGTGCAATGGCTCGAGGCCTACTCGAAACCTACCCAATCCAGTCCCCCGGTTCGCCATCGGAGGCGGTCAAAGTGCAGCATGTTCCGTGACCAATCCAGAAAGACACGTAAAATGGAGAACTCTGAGATTGCCCCGCCGAGCCTCAATGACGCGGTGATACACAGGTATTTTCGCTCCTTTCACTGCCCAATCAGTGGTACCGATCCTTCCCCACCGAAAGTCCTCCAAGAAAGTGCCAAGACACTCTATTGGGGGGAGATAAGGTCGCGTGATCTGAATTTGGTCGAAGCGCCGTTTTTACTGGTGGGGTCCTTTCTTCTTTGGTTTGGTTGCGCCTCTTAATTTATTTTCGCCCGCATGCTGAACAGCTGAATTCGAGGCGTTGAGCGTGGAATACCAGTATGTATGGTGATATCAGGTGCGAGTAGGAAGCGTCGTGGCGATTAACGCCGCCGGTATCATGCTACTCGAGTGCGGTGCAGGGTATGTCTGAATCCTCGGGTTGGAAGAGAAAGGGCTCTCCGGTTTACTTGGTACTCGGGTATAAATAATCGACCAGTAACACCCACAGCAGCTGCAACTTATGATGCCCTGTACTGTACTCTTTTGGGGGGTCACGGCAGGTTGGGCTATCCCTCTGGAAGCAACTTCTAGAATCATCTCGTTATTGTGTGCCCCAGCCACAGGGCCGTGTCGACCTACTCGAGTAGACCCTAAGGCGAGTGAGCCTTCGCCACCCTGTGTCCTGTGCGGGTGCGACAGCTGTTCCCTTTCGGAGCAGTGAACGGCCGGTAGCATGCTTCGAGAGCGCTTGCAATTCTTCGCCTTCTCCTCGCAAAATCAAAGCTTCGTCCAATATTTCTCGTGAGTGGCGAGATCCTGCTCGCGAAGGGGGCTACCTATTCAAACGGCTTCTTGGTGGGGGGGGGGGGCGCTTGCTTGATTCGACCTACCGTATTCTTTCTTGTTGATGCTTTCTGGGCTGCGGGTAGCGTCGGGAACGCCGTTGTAGTGTGCTGCCATGCCATTTCACGGCCGAGATTTCTGTTCGCCGAGAGGAAGAATGAAATCCCTTACTTGACATTTCGAGCGCCGTGTCATATCGGGCTCATTTACCTTCTATTAATACGTGATGTTTCTTGGCGGCGCTCTTGGATCGACGTCGAGTCGGGCTTTCTCAAGTTGCCGCTGCAGGCAGGGTAAATTGCGCTTCTGGAACCCTCCGCGGGTCGTTCACCGCCCGCCCTATATTCGACTAAGTTACATGCTTTCATAGCAAGTACCGATGCGGTATGCCCCATTCCAGCACTCAATCCATGATCTAAATTACTCCACCCCGCATCATGGAATTGGACTGTCAATAATAAAGAGACGAGAAAAACGGGTATGATCGCACTCTTGTGGAAAAGATCATTATTTCGTACCGAAAGCCTCACCCGTCATAGCGCAGTCACTCGCTCCTGATTTGCAGCCTTATTTTGTGTGCAATCATGCACTTCTCGTCAACCGGGTCTTGGGAGGGCATTTCCAGCTTGGCTCAGTATCAGTGGCTTGGGAGCAGGAGCTAAAATACCGATAATTTGAGATGGTCGCAACGTGGGGAAGGGCAGGCCTCGCACTGTGTGGGGGGGCGAACAAGGTAAGGGTTTGTACGGTATGGACTTCGGTATGCGGTCTAACCGGTGTTCTTTCACATGATTACCTTCGTCCTACAGTACCGTACCGATGTGTCTAGTCATGATAACAATCGTACGGTACCCGTACCCCCCCAACTGATATGATCCTTAGCCTTCATAGGCTGAATTTCAAATGTCGAACTTTTGGTGGAGGGTGTCACCATCGGTCGATCAATCCAGCAGACGGTTTCAACCGAACCTCTCGTGATACGAATACAAGTAACACATTTAGGATGTTAGTCGGCGGTGGAGCAGGAGCAGCTTGAGCTTGGCTATCTCAGACGGGTGGTTTCCTTGTCAAGCCGGTGCGAGTAGAGTATTCAAACGTCGGGGGGCTCTCGGCTCGAATCCGGGGTCTGATTTTTTCGAGCTGTCGAGAGGTTTAAACCTCGGAGTTCAGTAGGGTAGTCGGTCTGCGAATAGTAAGTAAGATTGTGCCATACCTTACTGCGCACTCGTTCAACCGTACAGTACTCTTACAGTACCGGTACTCAAATTTAATCTCATTTTTTCCAAGTAACGGGTAAACGCCGGAAGTTATATCAAATTGCTGTATGGTATCGGCCAATGGGGTCCTCCCGTTATTGGCACTGATAGCATGTTTGAATGCACCAAGATAATTAAAGGTAAAGTGTGCTCGGGTAGTGGCTAGCATGTATCTTACGGATATTTTAGAAGCTTTGTGTTCATGAACAAAATGTCAAAGGCAAGAGGTAGTGGTTTCGGACTTCTCTGGACCCCCGTAGCTATCCGTACTTGAAAGAAAAAGTGGTAAAGTAGGTAATAATGTTGTGATAGCAGCGAATCAACCATGTTTTTGTGTGTTATCATAAGCATACTAATACATGAAACCGTAGTGTGGCCTGGGTTTGTTCTGCCTTTTTTAGCTTTGAATACCCCAATAGGGGTTTTCAAACTTGAAATATTTATTGGCACATACAAGAACAGGTAACTAGATAGATAATATAAGGGTCAAGAGATCCATAACGGCCACGGAATTCTGGTAGCAGGACTCCCCCAGAATGGCCGAGCTCAGATGTGGGGCATGAAGTGAAGGTGAAAACAAGAAAAAATACCGGAAGTAATCATCTATTGATGGATTAATGATTTGTTCGCATCTGCAAAACCTGCACACTCCGTTTGGTTATCTTGGTGAACACAAATATGTACTACTAGAAAAGTGAGAAAGCTATTGGCATATTATAAAGTAATGCAGCTCTCGGTCTTTACTTGTCGCTGGAAAAATTTAATACTCGTCTTAACTTTGAAAACCCTTAGTGCTTGGGCGTCGAGTGAGTGGGAGAGACAGGAAAAGGTGTCTTCATAGAATTATTTTGCGAGTTGGACTAAATTCATGGTTCATCAACTTCCTGCCGGATACTGTATGTATTGTGCGGATGAGCTTGGGGAAAAAACTGGCACTTCATCTACGGCAGTTTTGCCGGATCGGCACGACCCGGATAATAAATTTGATTGAACATCGGCAAACACAGTCTAGAACACACTTTTCTACTGTATAATGTTCAAAGAGGCTGCATGTCGGGAAACACCTTGAGCCAACTGGATGACGGTAACTCACAACAACTTTCATCTAAGAGACGCGATCTAAGACATTCAAAGTGCCGGCCGCTTGGAGGCCATCCAGTAGAGTGGACCAAGGTACTTTACCTGCGCGTGGTTAGCGGAAAAGCTTCGGGCTCTGAAAGGTCGGTCTCGGATCAATGGTATTTTAGAGTGTGTGGTTGGATACTTACCTTTCTCGCACTCCGTAGATCTATCGGTTCTCAGCTGCGAACACAGTGAATCACAGATGAACCTACGTTGTCGACGGGCGGATTTCTTCGTTCACGAGCACAAGGAAGCGATTTCTCTAATATCCACCGAGATTCTCCGGTACTATCAATACAGAAGGTACTTTAGGTTGCCCAATAGGTGGTTTCATTCGTGGTCGTTTTTTGCAGGTTTCGGATGTTAGCTTTGACAACCGAAATTGAACTTGACTTTTGAGTATTGTGCTGTATTGTACTCAAGCACACTACTGTACTGGCTTTTGGCTGTTCCGGGCGTTTTTGGGCCTTGGGTTTCTCGGTCTCGATACCCGTGGGATGCGGCTGTAAAAATGACAAGCTGATTTGATCGCTCGACTGCTGGTACATTACTTGTACCACTTTTGGAACAGCTTTCACCAAAGGCATCCGGTGCAAGACAACCAAAGCGCCGGTAACTTGAACAGTAGTTGTCTATGTGCAGTGCACAGCTAGCACAGTTTCATGCTTTGACCTATCGGTAGCCGCCCTGCGATGATGTCGATACCGTCCCGTGCTTCGAGCTTAACCTTCGGCACGGAACTGATTCTCGAGTATGAGTGTCGTACAGACAGGTTAACAAAAGAAAACTATGTTTCATTGATAAACACAATATTGCTCTACTATATTTAGAGAAAATGGAACTGGCACACTACCATCGCACGTGGACAACGCCTTAGGCCTTTTCTATTCAAACCACATCAGAAGGCAAGGCCATCATTACCTACCCCACCCCTACTACCTCGAACCATAATATTTCACATCTTGAAAAATGGAAACTCATGACAAGAAAACACATTATCATGCTTGAAGTCAGCCCGTAGTAGGCAAATAAATATGAAAGATGAATAGAAAACCTAGCCTTGAAGAGAAACACACTTTCGATTTCAAGATGTGCACCCATCATGGAAAAGCAAAAAGGAAAAAACTTATATAGGAATAATCCCCATGAACTTGGCTTCAAAACGAAAAAAGATCGGAAAGAACTAAATAGACCGGAAGATTATACTCTATTGCGATTGTGTCGTCAACTTTAGTATCATCGTCACCAATTATCACTACGACAACATCTCACCGTAGATTGTGCAAGAGACTTGCTGGTTATTAAAAATGGTATTCATAACAACATGGGCCCGAGGGGCCACTTCCTTCTGCCTACTCATGGCGCTCATATTAACAGGTAACCCCCCCCTCCCCCCTTTCCACAACACTCCGGCTAACATGCAAAAGCCTTTCTCCTCTCCGGATCAACCAACGAAACCTCCGGTGTCCGCGCCCTCTACAACATAGAGCTAAAATGGGCGGAGCCAACAACGACCGGTTCAACAACAACCACAGCCCTAGTCAGTACAGTCCCCAGCGCCGGGGCGGAGACACAGACCACTACCGCTGCACAGAAGACAACCACGAGGTTGAGTAACCGGGTGGGCGCGAGCACTGTGAACAGGGACCCTGTTACGACTGAGGCGGCGGCTGTGCTTGCGAGGAGGGGTTTAGTTGCAGGCACATGGACCGCACCGGCGAGTTGGGAGGGTGGGTCTCCGACGTTGGTTGTTAGGGGCCCTGCGGGGGCTACTGGTGCTGCAGGGTTGGGAGAGGTTGATAGACCGGTCGAACACGAGCACAATTTCGAACGCTCGGAAAGAGCAAATATCTACCCGCCCGCCGGGAAGGGCAAGAGACCGCATCTCGTAATCCCGAGAGCGGAACACACAAACAACCCCACAATCCACCAGGTGCTCCGCCCCCGCGCCTCCCCACCTTCCTCAAACGCCACAATCCTGATCTCGTATTTCGGCTTGTGCACCTACACGACGGAGACCCTGTGGCACTGCACCTCCCACCGCAGCACCGCCAATTCCTCCAGCGTACTCCCACCCCGCCTGCACGTCCTCTCAAAAGCGCTCCAAAAAACACTCTCCCCGCTCCCGCCTATCCTGACGACCGTCTCCCTCGGCCTGCTCCTGATCACGATGGCAACGCTCACGTTCATGAAATCCCTGGCCGCAACCCACAGGAAAATTCTGGGACAGGTGTGTCTGGGCGTCGGGCTACTAGCAGTGATCGCAGGAGTCTTCTCAGCAGTATTGTTCTATCAGTCTGGCCTCGTGGTATTTGCCGTTCTAGACGGCATGCAGGTGGGTGGAGGCGACGGGGTGAATGCGCGGAAGGGCGGGAGCGGGGTTGCAGTTGCCTGGGCTGCAGTTTTCTTTGAGGCAGTGGGTTTTTTGGGCGTTGTTTGGCTGGTTTTGTTTGCCTCTGAGGATGCTAGCATGGATAGAGATGATGGTGGAGGGAGTGAGGGATCGTCAATTTTTAGTCGCATATTTGGCAAGAAGAAGGAGCAGGAGCAGGAGCAGGAATTAGAAGAGAACATGGCTGGGAGTAGGAACCCCCCTGCCATCCCAGAGAACATACACCCCGCTCTCCGGAGCGGTGATATCACCATCAGTGCGCCGATAGAAGTGCGCAGGGACGTGCACCCACTCAGAGGGAATTTTCAGAGGGAGGGCCATCCCCCCTCGAGAGAAGTTGGTAGGGAGGGGGAGAGGGAGAGAGTGTTGAGTGCTGGCAGTGTCAGCAGTGTCAGCGCCCTCAGTGACAGTAGCAGCGTTAGAGGCACGGGTGGATTAAGGCGGGAGGGCACCATTAGCACCGTTAGTGATGTGACTACCGTCAGGGGAGCAGGAAGTGGGGGAAGGGGAGGACCGGAGAGTGAGAGGTTGCAGAATTTGAGGAGGGGGAATTCGCCGTTTCCAGGTGGGTGGAATATGATTTAGTTAAACTGATAGGTTGTGCTGCATTCGTGGGCTTCATATCATCATAATATTATCATAGACTTTTTTGTGTTTGTTAAACTTTTTGTTTTATTTTATTTGTTTGTTCTTATTTGTTTCATCTCTCTAGAAGGGTATCGTGCCAAGTCGTTTCTTAGAGTTTTTAGTTTAATAAGTTATAAAACTCGAAACAGCCAGAAATTACATAGACTTTTTGTTAAACATTCCCCATAGATCATAATATCGTTGTATTATAGTAATGAATATTCTGGAGGTATGGTATTTCTGCCTTCTCAGGAAGGGAGACTGAGCCGATACTCTTCGATAAGATTACAATAGCCTGAGCACCGTCCAACTACAACAGCAGCGCAGCACTGGCAGAGAGGCTGGGAAATAGAGAGGAGGATTATAACTATAAAAGAGAAGGTGATGCAGTAAATGAACTAGTAGGAGAGTGAAGAGGTATATATCCAAGAGAATGCAAAATTCAATTGAAAAACCTCTTTCCAAGATCAAGGGATTTTATTCTGAAATCTATTCAAATTTGTATATTAAAAATGGCAAGTGCAACTTGAATGGCAAATACTAAGAAATTTGCATTGGATGAATTGGACCTGCATTGGGATGGAAATGGTATGCCCCACCTGCCTGGCTTGCCTGCTACTTTGGGATAAGTATCTTCTTTACCAGTCTGCAACTACTACATTGTAATGAGTATGATTGTTTACTTTATTTCATACTTCATGATCCCAGTGTTATTCATTTTTATCAGGGCTCTTTCTTCTATATTCTTTCTGCCTGCACTACTTCTACCCTTCCAGTCTTCAAGTTCAATTTATCTGCTTACAGGTTGATGCCTGCTTTTCCTGCCTGGTATGTACTTAATTCACTAGTTTATATTTTAAAAAAGTATATAGTTCCTATTCTGCCTACTGACATCCTAGTTCTTTCTTTACATCTGCCAGATTCCAGCAGATTCTACCATGTATTACTTTAGCATTTTATTTGCCTGATAGTCCTCTATTACCTGTTATGACTGTAACAGGGACTCCCTGTAGGAAGATGGATCACAAGAATATGACCACACCAAAGGTGTTCAAACACAGAAGCAATGGTATAATTGTAAGAAACGCAACAGTAAAAACTTAATGTCATTAAGGTGCAGCTGCAGTGTAATCTGTCTGAGCCAGGGCCTAGTCAGATATTCGATGGGATGCACATTGAACTCACTCAGTACTAAGATAGATAGTGGGTAGAATGCCTAATGAAGATTTTGAGGTGATTACAAATGACTAAAGTCTTTAAGATCAGAATAAAGAAGTAACTGCTCAATTGAGTATATTCAGAATATTGTTTGCCGAAGTCTGTTGTTCCAAAGCCAGACTTCACCGTTCTTTAAATGCATGATTTCTGTCATTATGGCATGAACAAAACTAAGTATCAGGTGATACTTGAAACAGAACATGAAACATACTAAGGCCCTGTTTGGCATGCTAGAAAAATGCTATTTTTCCAACATTTATGTCATTTCTCCATCATATATTTTCAAAAGGGGGAAGGCGTGTTTGGCATGCATATTAAAATGTCATTTTTTTTTAATTTGGCTAGATTGTTTTTTATGAGATTTTGTTTGTAAAATATATAGAGTATGAGGATGTAATAGTATAATAAAAAGAAACAAAAATAGTAATGATACAACTGATACAAGTATTGAGAGGATGATAATAGTTCAAATAAACTTTGTTATACAGTTTCAGTAAGCATCATAACTAGTTTACAAGTGACTTATGAAGAGTACCATCAGATAGTTAGATAAATCTGTCACAAATTTTGATGCAACTAGATCAGTATAATTCTTCACACATGGTTCTAAATGGACCATTGTTACTTCAACTTGCAATGGCTACAGTGAAGGAAATTGGAGCTCGATTTGAAAAGCAGGCTTGCTGGGACTTCACACTCAGTAGCAGAGATTATATGAATAAGCTGCTAGATAAGAGAACAAATAAACAACGCTTTGCTGAGGTTTTCTGAATTTCCTGTGATTATTTTCTGAAGCTGTGTGATTGGTTAGATACAAAGAATGGTCTGAGGGAAGCAGGTGAGATTAAGATTATGGAGCAGGTGGGAATATTTTTATGGACAGTAGCATGGGGAGCATCGAATCAGGATATGCAGGAGAGGTTTCAGCATAGTGGCCTGACTATCAGCAGGTATGAATCAATTTAGATGACTGGTTCAAGATTTTACTTGAAATTTCAATATGTAGTATTAAATTGATAAATTAGGCATTGTTATCTAGTTTTGAATGCCATGATTGAGCTGGAGAAAGCAGTGGTTCAGCCAGTAAAAGCCGACTGCCCTTGGGAAGTAGAACAGAATCTGAAGTTTTTTTCTTATTTTTAGAATGCAATTGGGGCACTAGATAGTACTCAAATTCCTACCTATGTACCAGCTACACTTACAGCACCATTGCAGGATAGAAAGAGCTACATTTCTCAAAATGTTCTTCTCGCCCGAAGCTTTAATATAATCTTCAACTATGTTCTGCCAAGGTGGAAGAGCTTAGCATATGATGGTAGAGTTTTGAGTAACGCAATGTTGAAGGGTTTTGAGATTCCAGATGGCAAGTATTATCTTACTTATACTGGATATGCATTAAAAAGAGTGTGTTTGATGCCATATCATGGTATTCATTACCATTTAAGAGAACAATACCAGTCTAGGTACAAGTAAGTTTACTCTTTGTATTCAATAAATATATTATTAGTTATTAAAAATGAATTGTAGAAAATGTTAAATAATCTGTATGATAAATTGTAGGGCTGGAAACTAAGGAGGAATTATTTAATTTAAGGCACTCACAATTACAAAATGTGATTAAGAGAGTTATTATGTCATGATTCTAGACTGACTTAGCTATTTTGCACTTTGACTCATATACAAGTCATAAGGTTTCATTTGTTATATGAGTTTTTATATTGATTTATGTTATTGATTTTGTATGCAGACCAGTTCTGAGGCTGTGTGAAGGTTTTATATGACTCACGGTTGTGAGTCAGATGTTATAGTTATGTGAATGACTCATTTGGAGTCATACGATGTTTTGCTCTCCCGTGTGTTGCAGTTGCGACTTATAGTTATATTGTTATTACACAATGACTCGTTTGAGTCATCGGATGTTACGTGTGTGTATGAGTCACAGTTGTTACTCATAGTTGATCAGGAAGAACTATATAAGAAGAACACGATAGACATGTAGTTAGTCATCAACCATGTCTGTTATCTTGTTCACAATTGAAATCGCAACACCACCCTCCACTATCATGGGCGTTGGCTCACTGGCATCCCCCCCCCTCCACCCAAGGGCCTTTTGCCCCCCCCATTCTTCCCTCTATCTCCCTCATCTCGCCTGCCTCCATACTCGCATTATGAGATCCCTCCCATACCTGATTCTTGGATCTCGCTTGGAATCAGGGTCCGTCGCTCCCCTCGCCTATGCTTCAGACGGCAGGGATACAGTTTGCGGTAAGAGATCTTACGGTCGGCTTTTGTCGGTTTGCCTCTGCCAGGCATTAGTCGATTTCGCCATCCTCTCTTCCCCTTCCTACCTTCTGAGGGGTGAGGGGCCATAAAGGCTGCCTAGTCAAACATGAACACGCTTTCCAATATTTGCTACAGCTTGGGCTTCGTCTGCCCGCCCCCTCCTCGGTTGATTCGCTAGCACTGTACCTGCCACCTTTCTCTCCTTAGGCTGGTCTCCTCTCGACCCCCCCTCTCCTAACTATGGCCTTCTGTGTCCGCCCATTGTGTAGGAGTGGCTTTAACCCCACCACTCCCATACGTGCTGGCACCTTACTGCTACTTCATATGGCGCGACTTTTTACCCGTGTTCCCTGTGGCTCGGTTGCCTTCCGCCTTCCCTCCGCCTTCGGTCTACGGTCGCGTCCTTCAGTCCCGCCCCCTTTTACCTGAGTAGTTTTAGGGCAACATCATTTACCCCTCCCTGCTATAACATGTTTTGTTGGTGGATTAGTGTCGGGTCTCTTGTTCTTCGTTCATAGGATTTGGTTTTTAGGCTTGGTTTACCTAGATCTTGTTTGATTTTCATCTGGTTACTATAGAATTGTGTGAACGGTACGATCTTAATAGACTATATAGAGTATACGGTAGTGATACTAAAGGTGTATTGCGGGCATGTTAAGTGAGGAGGAGGCATTTGGTATGAAGGAAGATTGGTAGAGATTCTTGTCCTTAATTCTCCTAAGCGAGGTGGGTGGTAGCGTCTATATATACAGGTTTGCATCCTCCGCATACACTCCGTGTACCTTGAGAAAAAATAGGGAAAACATTGGAAGAAATATAAGTGCGACTGTGTTTGACACAGAGAATCTGCCAAGGAAATCCCAAATAATGTGATTTAATCTAAAGAGGTATAAGGGATATAACCGAAAGTCTAAAGAAATAATTATTGGTTAAAAGAACCGGAAAGCAGGAATAAAGATGGAGAAATATCCCGAAATCCATAAAGAAAACACATGTGATAATTCTGGTCACTATCATGAAATATTCAGTGAAATATACGTCATATATGTCCTTGCTGTAGTAATGTTCTCGGGGTATAGATAAAGCCGTAACACTAACGCAGTATGAGAATATGCGACATTATCAAAGTAAAATAAACTTATGAAACAAATCAAAAAATTTCAACACTTCTCCTCATTATCTACAGCCTAATAGTTCCATTTACCGAAGATGTGCTGGTTTGGCTAAGATTTTGGTACAGATATCGGCAAGATTATCGGACGATGCAACCTTGAGTAAGGTGAACGAACGGTGATCGATCTCCTCACGTATTTTGTGAAAGTGGATATCGATATGCTTAGTTCACACATCAAGTTGATGGTTGGTAGCCAAAAAATTTGCGCCGGTATTATTGGCATGCAAAGCAATCAGCGCGGTTAATTGAACATCATGAAGACCCTTTTGGAATGATTGGATTTGTTGCGTCGCAAGTGACAAAGCAACATATTCTGCTTCGGTAGTTGATGTAGCGACTGCGACCTGTTTCTTAGATCACTGTGAGATACATGAACTGTTAAAGAGAACAATGTATCCAGAAAAGAAACGGCGAGTGTCAAGGCAGGCAGCAAAATCTGCATCAACATAGGTATCAATAGCATTTGTTGTATTTTGTGGGTAGAAGAGTCCAATGTCTTAAGTTCCATTTATGTATCGAAGGACATGTTTAGCGGCCTTAAGATGTTGGTCAGTAGGGTAAGAAGAAAATTGAGAGAGTAATGAAATTTTGTATGCTAGATCAGGTCTGGTTCCAGTCATCAAATACATAAGTGATCCTATTATTGATTGGTAAATGGATGGGTTCGGTATCCGCAGGTCTTCGAACCCTTTCGTAAGTTGAATGCCTTTTGGTAAGGGTGTAGAAACAGAGTTGGAATTATCCATGCCATCTCGAAAGAGGACTGACTTGATGTATTGTTGTTTGGTAATATGTATCCCGTCTGATGTATATGTAATGTGTAGGCCAAGCAGGAAGCTAGCTTCCCCTAGATCGGTAATCTTGAAGGCCGTTTTCATGTCTTCGATTAAAGTAGTAGCGTAGGGGGTATTGGCCAAATGGAGAGCGATGTCGTCAACATAAACCGATATGTATATGTCGTGTTTAATGTGAACGAACATGCATGGATCAAGGGCTGATGTCGTAAAGACTTTGGAGGTTAAGAGTTTAGTAAAGAGAGCATACCATTCGTTTGCGGATTGCTTAAGTTCATAGAGATATGGGCTAAGTTGCCATACTTTATCTCCGTCACGGTACCCTTGTAACAGTCACATGTAAACTTCTTCTTTCAATTCACCGTAAAGGAAATCTGATTTAGCATCAAATTGTTATAGTGGCCATTTGTTTTTGGCGTTTACTGCAAGGAGGAAGCGGAGGGATTCATATTGAATGACGGGTGCAATGGTTTCTACGTAGTCAAAGCCAGGTATTTGTGAAAATCCTTTGGCAACAGCTCTTGCACGATACCTTTCCAAGGTTCTGTCAGAATTCTTTTTAGTTTTGAATACCTATTTACTATCTATCAACTTTCTATTAACAGGTTTATCGACAACGTCGAAGGTTTTATTCTTCTCAAGTGCCTTTATCTCATCGTCCATAGCCCACTTCTATTGATCTTTTAGTAGGCTGTTTACAGCTTCGTAATAGGTGGTTGGATCGGCATCTGGTATTTCTTCAACATTTCTACCAAAGCGTTGAGGTAGGCGTGAGACTCTTCCAGATCTGGCCTGTATTGTATTGGTATTAGCAGGTTCTTCGAGAGGTTCCGGGATTGGCAATGGCGGACTTTCATATTTGGCAGGATTCAAGTTATCAGGCGGTTGGGGAGGATGAACCGCGATTGTTGTTTGTTGAGGTGGTTCTTCTTCTTCTGTTTCTTGTGGCTTACCGAGTTGTTTTGAGGCAATTGGGAATGACGGTGGAAGTATTGTCGCAAAAGTTTCCGTTGGTAAAATAGGTTCCGTTGGGGCAAGTGGTATTATCGTCTTGGTTGTCCAATGGAGTTGTCTAGTTTCAGTAACTTTATATTGTGATGGTATATAAACTTGGTAGATTTTATTGGAGGAAGTATATCCAACAAGGTATTCTTCGATTGCCCGGGGCTGTAACTTTGTTCCTGGTTTTCTGGATTCCTCTGGTATATGGACAAAGCATTTAGTCCCGTATGGGCCCAGGTATTTTATCGACGGCTTTTGGTTGTAGAGAGAATTATAGAGCATCAAATTTCGCATGGATTGGTTTTGGAGTCTGTTCCGGAGATATACGGCAGTTGCGACAGCTTCTCCCCATAGTCTTAACATGAGGTCTTTCAACATTGATTGAGTAGAGATAATTATTGTTATATTGTATCGTTCGGCAACGCCATTTGATTCATGTGAGTAGGGGGTAGTCATGTCATGAACAATTCCATGCTTTAGAAAAAGGTTCAGCATCTCATTAGTAACATACTCACCACCACTATCAGTTCTGAACCATTTTATGGTTATGCTGTCTTGGGTTTGACATTCATTGATGAATTGTGTAAAGACTATTATTGTATTGGCCTTGGCCTTGATGGGATAAATCCAAGCATAGCGAGTACAGTCATCAATGAACGTAACATAGTACCAAGAATTGCTGATGGTAGGTGTGGAGAACTTTCCACTTAAGTCAGAATGAATCAACTCAAATGGTGTGTCACATAGCTCGTCTGTTGATGTTGGTTTACGTTTGGTAGACTTGAAGGTAATACAGGTTTTGCATTGCCAATCTTTTGGAACTTAAGGTATGGTAGGATTGTCGGAGTAGTTGTTGTTTTGGAGGTATTTAGAAGAGGGGTGCCCGAGTGCTTCATGCCACTGCTTGTGAGTCATCTTATCCGCCTTTTCCTTTTCCTCCTGCACAACATAATCATGACCGTCTAACTTTCCCCCAAGAACTTCTGCTTTATACTCCCTAAAAACATACATATCCTTTCTACTACTGCGCAAAGAAAAACCTTTTCCCATAGAAACGATTGCGCGCCATGATAACAAATTACAAAGACCCAATTTAGGAATCTAAAGAACAAGTTGAAGGCAGACAGAAGTCACAAGGCCATTAGATGTTATAGCCATGATCGGCACTGTCCCACGGCCAAATGACTCTATTACCGAGTCATTGCCTAACCTGACTGTGCGTTTTTCAGGTTCGTAGTTTATAAGAAGGTCTAAGTTACTTGTCATATCTGAGCTTGTACTGGTATCAATTACCCAATGATATGGGTGAGGAATCTGTTCCGCAGATAGATGGGAGGTATTAGTACTAATCGGTTCGGATATCTCTTCCTTGCCGATTTGAGCTAAGTTAACAGCTTTCTTTTCCTTCTTCTTAAGGTTGTCAGACTTGAGTTTGTGACATTCGCTCCAGGTATGTTCTTCGCAGCGTGCAGAGGGGTAGTGCTTTTTGCAATAGAAACATGCTTTTGCGGTGGTACCCAGTTGATTATGAGGTTGTTGTTCCTTTCCTTTTCCTTTGATATCGGGGGTTTTATATGCCTTGTCATCCTCAGTGCTAGCTGAGGCCCTCATGTCCAATAACTGGTTGTAAACAAGATCGTAGGTATGGTCCTGCTTGGTTTGGAGGTTATCGACAATATTACTCATCGAGTCAGGAAGGGAACGGAGAAGGAAAGCAGCTTTGGCTTCGCGGGATTCGAATACTGTCTTAAAAATAAACGCCAAAATGAATTGATCGGTAGTGGTAGCAGTAGAGCAACGGTGTTGCATTCGATTCCATAAGGTATCGTAGATGTTTATATGCCTAGCAATGGGCATCGAAACATCATACGTGGTATCGAGGACAGCGTTGAGTTGGTCGAAGAAGGAGGAAGTATTTCCACAGGCAAATTTAGCTTGGAAGGCCCTTCATCTGGCCGGTGGCGTCTTGTGGGTGGTGAGCATGATAAGCCATTAGGGGTCGAGTATTTCCAAGACGTGGGCCGAAGCCCATTGATAGCGATCTTGAAAGTCATCTATTGGTTCAGCATCAACTAACTGTTCATAATTATCGCTTATTGTAACGGGGGCTTCCAGTGAGAAGATGGATCCCAAGGATGCGGCCGTACTGGAGCTTTCTTCGTACGCAAAGTGAAGAACAAATATGTAAGAGAGAAAACCTTAATGGTGAAACTTAATATCGTTAAGCTACAGCTTTACTCAATAAGTTCTCGAGAGGATAGTTGATCGTCTTAGGAGAAGAGGTCTCGCATATACTTAAGTAGAATAATATTGCCAGCTCCTCTCTATTATTCCTAAGCTTACCACCATCGCGAGCATGCCCATCTCCTCTGGGCCTCGGACTAACATTCTACCGAATGTTAGCTGGCTCTGCTAGTTCTTTATCCAACGTGAAGTGTTCATGCAGTATCCTGATACAGGCAATCGACTGCAGGAGAAAACTCTTCATATCGCTGTCCTGTTAGTGGCGAACTAACAGGTTACTGATAAGCTAGTCTAATATCGAACTCACTGTCCCATTTGTATTCGCCTATGCAAGGCTCGTAGACAACCATTCAATGGTACCATTATGTTTTTTACAAGTCTATCGTTTTCTATTGTCTTCGACACGATAGCTTGGTCTACGGACTCCCGTGACGAGGTACTTAAGCCATTGGCTTATACGGGCGCTACCCGTCGCCACTGACGATAAGCACCTCAGTCAAGATAAGACTACCACGATCTGGAGTTCGCTAACAACCTCCCGACATCTTACAGTATTTCGGGGACATATGGGAGTCGAATGTTTACCACTTAACAGGAGGCCTTCTGGGCTTCCGGTATACCTTACGTACCTACCACCATAGGCTTATGAGGATCAGTGGTGTATGTACTCGAGAATGACGTCTTGTGTAACCATTCGGTCGCCCCATGCCCCCTCATATATTCTGCGAACAACTTCCTGTTGGAAAGACGGCGACAACGTATACGGTATTACACCGCAGTCTTCAATCATAGGCCTTTACTAGTAAACCAGCAACATCCCTTCACTTGGCCCATGACGCATTGTCTGTACATCGGGGCCAGAGGGGGGTGTTGGACTCAGATTTCTCAATGTTCGTCAAAGGCAAGATTTTCTTCGGTTCGTAGCCCAACAACGGATTACCAGATTGAGCCCAGATTTGAATCTCTCATATGATCTGGGTAACAACCAATCCTATGACTTTTCCCGAAACTTCGCGTAACCTTTTACGCTCAAGATAGGGTAACTCCTATCCAAATGTAGGGTAACCTCCTTGCCAAGGTAGGGTAACTATACTCCCTAAGGTAGGGTAACTACCTGCCTTTGGGAGGGTAACTCGCCGGAACTCTCGGAGACCTTCCAAACTCACAGCGTAGACTTTCCCTATCTACCTGGCATACCTTTTCTTGTTCGCAGTCTAAGCATTTCCATTTGCTTAGTCCACATGGTAACCCTTTGATAGAGCTACTTGACTAGCCTAACTGTAACCCTTCCGGGCTTCAGTATAGTATAAGACTAAGTCTACTGTAAGATTCCGCAGGGTCGTTACACTTATTTCTTCCCTTATAACCTCTGCTCTGGTGATAATATCCCAGCTATTGTATAGTTCTAGGAGATGATGAGAGATCTCGTGCCAGGATTGGTAGTTCTCGGAGCCAGTAAGCTTTAGGATGGAGCTTAGTTTGTAGCTGGGTGCCCAGGCACGTTTAAAATTGCTGATGTGTGGTCATGGAGCCGGAGGTAGAGGAGGGAGAGGAGTTGTAGGAGTGGCAGCCGATGAAGATGCCATTGTTGATATTTAGAAACAAAATTTTCTCAACCAGGAAAAATAGGCACACACCCCCTTAATTCGAATCTCGCTCAAAGCAAGTGTCCTTCCCACTTAAAGCAGGAGGTACTAAATCGCAAATAGTAGACCTTCTGTGAAGAAGAAGAGTGGTGAAGGAGTGTGTGGAGGATGCGTAAGTGAGCCTGAGGGAGAAACGAGGAGACGGAGGATGAAGGGCGGTAGGAACCTTATTTCAAAGGGGTTGACGCTGAGAATGTTTCGCCAAGACCGAATTTGCCAAGATTGTTTCAAAATGTTTCGTTACAACAAATATTTTTGTTTTGATGGAATGTTTCGTTTCGAGTGAATGTTTCGTTTCGTTTCAAGTAATCATTTCATTTTAATTGTCAGGATGTTGTGATTGGTAGGACGAGGTAAATTGTTGAACTTAGAATGTTTCGCGTGAAACTTGCATAGCTATTTAGGTAGGAACGTGTAAGTGTATATCGTATACCTATCAATGCGCAGGGCTCATAACTTATTAAATTGTATGAACGGTACGATCTTAATAGACTATATATAGTATACGGTCATGATACTAAAGGTGTATTGCGGGCATGTTAAGTGAGGAGGAGGTATTTGGTATGAAGGAAGATTGGTATGGATTCTTGTCCATAATTCTCCTAAGCGAGGTGGGTGGTAGCGTCTATATATACAGGTATAGTTCCTCCGCATACACTCCCTGTATCTTAAGAAATAATAGGAAAAAAATATGAAGAAACATCAGTGCGACTGTGTTTGACCCTGAGAATCTGCCAAGGAAATCCCAAATAATGTGCTTTAATCTAAAGGGGTGTGAGGGATATAACTGTAAGTCTAAAGAAATAATTGTTGGGTAAAAGAACTGGAAAGCATGGATAAAGACGGAGAAATATCCCGAAATCCATAAAGAAAACACATGTGATAATTCTGATCGCTATCATGAAATATTCAGTGAAATATACGTCAAATATGTTCTAGCAGTAGTAATGTTCTCAGGGTATAGGTATAGCCGTAACACTAACCAAGTATGAGAATATGCGATATTATTAAAGTAAAATAAACGTCTGAAAAGAATCAAACATTTCAACACATTTCAGTCCCATCAATCCAAATACTATTTCCCATCCTACATGGCCAGTAGTACAGCAATATTCTCGTTTAAACCGCTTGTTAGAAACTAACAAAGAACACAGAAAAAGAAAAAATAACAGAAAAACCTTTGGAGATGAGTCAAAGAACTGTTATGACTCTTTCATAGGAAAGCAAAACTGGGATAAGTGTTAAAATAAAAGCTGAAGGAGATAACTTAAAAGAAGTATGAGATAGTGGAATATTAAGAGAGTCGTGGTAGTAGTTGCAGGAGATAAGAATTATTGGTGTTTGTGGTTCATAGTATAATGGGAGCTCCCTGTGAGAAGATGGATCCCAAGGATGCAGCAGTACCAAAGCTTTCTTAGTAGGTAAAATAAAGAATGAATATGTAAGAGAGAAAACCTTAACAGTGAAACTGAATATCATTAGGCCGCAGCTGTACTCAATAAGTTCTCGAGAGGATAGTTGATAGTCTTAGAAGAAGAGGTCTCGCATATACTTAAGTAGAATTATATATTCCCTGCTCTTCTCCATCACTCCTTAGCACAGCACCATCCTGAGCATGCCCATCTCCTCTGGGCCTCAGGCTAACATTCTACCAAATGTCAGCTGGCTCTGCTAGTTCATTATCGGGTATGAAGTATTTTTGCAGTATCCTGATACCTACATTCAACTGCAGGAGAAAATTCTTCACATCGTTGTCCTGTTAGTGGCAAACCAACAGGGTATTGATAAGCTAGTCTAATATCAAACTCACTGTCCCATAAGTTTTTGTTTATACAAGTCCTATAGACTACCACTAAATGGTATCACTACGTTCTGCAAGTCTATCGTCTTTTACTGTCTTTGAGATAATAGCTTGGTCAACGGACTCACATGATAAGGACCTTAAGTTATTGGCTAATACAAGGGCTAGCTGCAGCCACTGACATTAAGTATGTCTACCAAGACAAGACTACTCCGATCTAGAGTTCACTAACAACCTCCAGACATCTTATAGTCTTTCGTGAACATATAAGAGTTGAAGGTTTACCACTTAATCGTAGTCCTCTCAGGCTTCCGGTATACCTTACATTCTTACCACTGTAGGATTATAAGTATCAGTGACGTATGCACTCAAGAATAACCTCTCTCGTAACCATTTGATTGCCCCATGCCCCCTCATATATGCTGCAAATAGCTTCATGTCGACTGGAAGGCGACAAAATATATTGTTTTACATCGCAGTCTTTAATCATAGGCTTTTACTAGTAAACAAACAATTACCCTTCAGTTGGGCTATGATACATTGTCAGTACTAGTATATCGGGGCCAGAGGGGGGTGTTGGCCTCAGATTTTCCAATGTTTGCCCAAGGCGAGAATATCTTCGGTTTGTAGCTCAACAATGGATTACCAGATTCAGCCCGGATTTGTACCTCCTATATAATCTTACATAACAAATATTCCTATGACTTTTTAAGAACTTCGCGTAACCTTTTCTGCCCAAGGTAGGGTAACTCCCGCCTAAAAGTAGGTTAAGTGACTACCATCTTACCAAGGTAGGGTAACTATACACCCTAAGGTAGGGTAACTACCTACCTTAAGTAGGGTAACTCATGGGGGCTCTTGCAGCCCTTCCAGACCCACATTGTGGACTTTCCCCCACTTACCAGGTATACCTTTCTAGTTCGTAGTCTAAGCATTACCATTTGCTTAGTCTACTTTGCAACTCTTGGTACATCAATGTACATCAGCAAAAATATTGGTAGGACCTGGCAGACTGCTGTTGTAGCAGGGCGCAAACGATGGTACATTTGCGCCCAGTGCACATAATGTGCCCAGATGCAATTGTAACCACCCTGTAGGATTTTACAGTAGACTTAGTCTTATCCCATGCCGGAGCATGGAAGGGTTATGGTGAGGCTAGTCTTGTAACTCTACCAAAGGGTTGCCATGTGGACTAAGCAAATGATAATGCTTATACTGCGAACTAGAAAGATATACCGGGTAGGTATGAGAAGTCTACACAGTGGGTTCGGGAGATTTCCGAGAGCTCCAGTGAGTTATCCTACATAAGAGGAGTAGTTACCCTACCATGGGGAGTATAGTTACCCTACCTTAATAAGATGGTTACACTACTTTTGGATAGGAGTTACCCTACCTGGAGCGTAAAAGATAACATGAAGTTTGGGGAAAAGCCATAGGAATGTTTGTTACGCGAGAGTATATTGGAGGTTCAAATATGGGCTCAATCGGGTAATCCGTTGTTCAGCTATGAACCAGAGAAAATCTTCCCTTAGATGAACATTGGAAATTCTTAGTCCAACACCCCCTTCTGGCCCCGATGTTCAAACAATGGTTCATGGACCAACTGAATAGTAGTTGCTGGTTTACTAGTAAAAGCCTACGATGGAAAAGGGTGGTGTAATATCCTATACATTGTCGACGTCCATTCGACCCAGAACTGTTGGCAGGATATATGAGTGTGCATGGGGCAATCGAATAGTTATAAGAAAGATTATTCTTGGGTGGATATGCCACTAATACTTATGAGCCTACCGAGGGAGGTAAGTAAGGCATGCTGGGAGCCATGAAGACCTGGGGATAAGTGGTAGATCTTTGACCCCCTGTAACGGGGGCTCCCTATGGGAAGATGGATCCCGAGGATGCGGCCGTACCGAAGCTTTCTTCATACGCGAAATGAAGATCAAATATGTAAGGGAGAAAACCTTAACAGTGAAACTTAATATCATTAAGCTGCAGCTTTACTAAAATAAGTTCTCGAGAGGATAGTTGATCGTCTTAGGAAAGGATGTCTCGCATATACTTCAGTAGAATTATATTGCCAGCTCCTCTCCATCACTTCTAAGCTCACCACCATCGCGAGCATGCCCATCTCCTCTGGGCCTCGGGCTAACATTCTACCGAATGTCAGCCGGCTCTGCTAGTTCATTATCCGATGTGAAGTGTTCATGCAGTATCCTGATACATGCAATCAACTGCAGGAGAAAACTCTTCACATCGTTGTCTTGTTAGTGGCGAACTAACTGTAATGGGGGCTCCCTGTGGGAAGATGGATCCCAAGGATGCGGCCGTACCGAAGCTTTCTTCGTACGCAAAGTAAAGAACAAATGTGTAGAGAGGAAAACCTTAACAGTAAAAGTTAATATCGTTAAGCCGCAGCTTTACTCCATAAGTTCTCGAGAGGATAGTTGATCGTCTTAGGAGAAGAGGTCTCGCATATACTTAACAAGAATTATATTGCCAGCTCCTCTCCATCACTTCTAAGCTCACCACCATCGCGAGCATGCCCATCTCCTCTGGGCCTCGGGCTAACATTCTAGTGAATGTCAGCCGGCTCTGCTAGTTCATTATCCGACGTGAAGTGTTCATGCAGTATCCAGATACATGCAATCAACTGCAGGAGAAAACTCTTCATATTGCTGTCCTGTTAGTGGCGAACTAACAGGTTACTAATAAGCTAGTCTAATATCGAACTCACTGTCCCATTTGTATTCGTCTAGGCAAGTCTCGTAGACAACCATTACGTTTGACAAGTCTATCGTCTTCTACTGTCTTCGACACGAGAGCTTGGTCTACGGACTCCCGTGATGAGACACTTAAGTCATTGGCGTATACAGGCGCTACCAGTAGCCACTGACGATAAACACCTCAATCAAGACAAGACTACTACGATCTAGAGCTCGCTAACAACCTCCAGGTATCTTACAGTCTTTTGGAGACATACAGGAGTCGAAAGTCTACCACTTAACCGGAGGACTCCCGGGCTTCTGGTATACCTTACATACCTACCACCGTAGGCTTATAAGGATCAGTGGTGTATGCACTCGAGAATCACTTCTCGTGTAACCATTCGATCGCCCAATGCCCCCTCATATATCCTGCGAACAGCTTCCGGTCGCAAGGACGGTGACAACGTATACGGTATTACACCGCCGTCTTCAATCATAGGCTTTTACTAGTAAACCAGCAACTTCCCTATAGTTGGCCCATGACGAATTGTCTGTACATCGGGGCCAGAGGGGGGTGTTGGACTCAGATTTCTCAATGTTCGTCCCAGGCAAGATTTTCTCCGATTCATAGCGTAACAACGGATTACCCGATTGAGCCCAGATTCGAACCTCCTATATAATCTTGCGTAACAACCAATCCTATGACTTTTCCCGAAACTTTGCGTAACCTTTTACGCTCAAGGTAGGGTAACTCCTATTCAAAAGTAGGGTAACCTGCTTACCA
>QLOI01001441.1:0-28664 GCA_003313605.1 Tuber umbilicatum
TGTCTGAACTAGGCGGTCACCTAGCTCCCTGTGGGGGGGGAGAAGGGGAGGAGCGAAATCGACCGAAGCCTGCCGGAGGCTAACCGAGGTTAGCGACCGTAAGATCGCGTACCGCAAACTGTATCCCAGCCGTCTGAGGCGACAGCAAAGAGGATGCGACCGTGTGAACCTAAGCGAAGAGCAAAGGCCCGAAGAAGGGGAGGGTTGCCCGAGGGCAGGAAGGTAAAGTGGGGGGGGGCAAAGCCCACGATGGGTGGTGGTGTTGCGATTTCAATCGCGAGGAAAATAGAAGTTGTGGTTGATGTAACAGGAAGGCGGAAACTACCCCTATATATACACTTCATCGTTACACAAGCACTGCCTCACACCAAGGAAATCTAAAGAACATGCTAGAATACACTAGTATAATACTCGGTCATGTGGCTGTGTCACATGACCAACATAGCCACATCACCGGATAGGAAAGGAATAACGTATTTTCCAACAGGTGGGGTACTTGGGCCACCTGGCGAGAGGGTCATCTCCCTCCCTTTAACGATATCTCGATAAGAAATTTCTAGTCCGTATGGGTTTCCCCGGTTATGCAGCTCCGTACTGGGGTTGCTGGCACTCGTTGAGGCGCCTGGGCGGTCTCCCCCGGGAGCAGTCTCCCTCCCTACCAACGCGCGCCTCCGTAGAAACTCCGCTTCCTCGTACTTTCTCACTTGAAGTAGTGTTGCACACAGCTGACTGACACTGGATAAGGTATCTGGATGACCTCTTCCAAAAGCCTTCTCTCTACCCGCCAATGCACGTCGATGCATAACCTCCGCTTCGCCGTACTTTCCCTGTGCATGTAGCGCCGAACCTAGGTGACTGACGCTGGATAAAGTATCTGGGTGGCCCCTTCCAAGAGCCTTCTCTCTACCTGCCAATGCACGCCGATGCATAATCTCTGCTTTATCGTACTTTTTTTGGCGATGCAGTGCCCCGCCTACATTATGGGCACTTCGTAAGGTATGCGGATGGTCTCTACCAAGAGCCTGCTCTCTGCCCGCCACTGCACGTCGATGCATGATCTCCGCCTCCTTGTACATTCCCTGCTCATTCAACGCCGCACCTAGCTCGCCGACACTAAATAAGGTATCCGGATGGCCTCTCCCAAGAGTTTCCTCTCTGCCCGCCAATGCATATCGATGCATAACCTCCGCTTCGCCATACTTTCCCTGCTCATGCAGCGCCGCACCCAGCTCACCAACACTGAATAAGGTCTCCGGATGGTCTCTCCCAAGAGCCTTCTCTCTACCCGCCAGTGCACGCCGATGCATAATCTCTGCTTCGTCATACTTTCCCTGCTGATGCAGCGCCGTGCCTAGTTGACTGACACTCCGTAAGGTATTCAGATGGTCCCCCCCCAAAAGCCCTTTCACTATCCTTCAACGAACGCCGATGCATAATCTCTGCTTCGTCATACTTTCCCTGCTGGTGCGGCGCCGTACCTAGCTGACTGGCACTCTGTAGGGTATTCAGATAGTCTCCCCCAACGGCCCTCTCGCTACCCGTCAACGCACGCCGATGCATAATCTCTACTTCATCGTACTTTCCCTGCCGATGCGGCGCCGTGCCTAGCTGACTGGCACTCCGTAGGGTATTCAGATGGTCTCCCCCAAAAGCCCCCTCACTATCCGTCAGCGCACGCCGATGCACTATCTCCACTTCGTCGTAATTTTCTTTCTTATTCGACGCGCCGCTCAGCTCACTGACACTCCGTGAGATATCCGGACGGTCTCTCGCCAGCAGCTTCTTTCCTGCTGCCAATGCGCGCCGATACATAACTTCCAATATTTCGCTAATCCTCGGAGCTACTTGGATATGTAGGTGTTCAGGCCCTAGTTCCCCACCAATTTCTATGATTGAACCGAATAGCAGGCTGAGTTGAACTCGTCGCCGCGAAAGACAATTTCCTCGTCTATTTTCTGGGTAACCGCTAGTCCGTATCAAAACACTATGGCTCTTCGGCGAGGTGCTCCCCAAGCTCCGATCCTGAGAAAAGTATCAGCTCCGGGGATAGCACCTGCGGCCACTAACTTTACCCATTGACCCAATACTACCCGAACCACCTTTGTAAGGACTGCACTTACTCCGTTCATACACTTAATTCACCTCTCGTCTTGTTCTACTCGTTTTCTTGATCTTTCCCTTCTGTCCTGGCTGGTCGACTTTGACTTGTTTGTGAAGGTTCCATCGTGCTACAACCCACCAACACTAAATGTCAGGAGCAGGCGCTGTTTGTATTGATATCGAGGATCAAACTTGCGGTATGATATATAAAAAATTCAAGATCGCATATAAGAGTTGGTGTTGGAGTTCTCGTACGGAGCTCATTGAAGATAAAATCGGTTGCATTCAACACATCAGGGTGAGGCTGAGGATTGAGGGGTCGGTCTGCCGTATCGAGTCCAACAAGATGCGATTCTTTGCCAGTCCATCCGACAGGGTAACTTGCTGGCAACCGACTTCTCCTACCGAATGAGAATGACCTGTGCTGTACAGTACAGTACAGTACTGTACTGTACCGGTAGTCTAGATCGAATGATACTAGACGAGTAAATTTACTTGAGTAGCCGAGCCGAAGTCGTGCGAGGAGAACGGTACGATAAATTACCGCAAAATCAACGATAACCGAGCTATCTGCTATTGAGTCAAGAATTCTGTACTCTAGGGAAGGGTCGAAAAACACAGCAAAAAATAAGAGCTACTCGGCCCTCTAAGAGACATAAACAAAACATAAAACGTAGCCCGAAGAGGGACTAGAGCCGCCTAGCACTCGGTCTGTCTAATCCAGGTTTTATGCTGAGGGACACCTGCAGCCGGAGTAGACTGACATCCGGCGACAATTCTGTTCGGGACAACCGGATGTAATTCGGGGTGTAACACCACAACCATGTATGATGTAGGCACAAGCTACTGTATTAAACGATTCTTCCGGCACCGCGTTTTACACCAAGTTCAGTGAAAAATAGTCATTCTCAAAGAGATAATTCTCCAGGCTACCCTCTTTAAACCTTTCAATCAACCAGACAATCACTAACGTTATGTGTTTAAACTTCCAGAAGTAGAACTGCAAGAGATCAAAGCTGTGATCATTGTTTGAGATTGCGTAGACAAGTGCGACGGTGGCCTAAATTTTTGTATGGGGCCTCGTACAAAAATCTAGATGTCAACCAATACCTTGACATTTTCTCCCCTCCTTTATAATAATAATATCGTTTAAAAGTTCTGCAATATTCCCCATGTTGTCAACGGGCTTACTGATGCACTGCTAAATTTTAGTAGACTCCCATAGGCATTGTGCTATGAGAGGAAGCGGTGAAGGTGGGTACCATTGGTGCAAATAGGGCACCGGACGTAACATTTTGATCTAGTGCTCTATACCGTATAGCGGCGACTCCGCAAACTCGTTCACGAAACTCGGTAGTGTAATGAAGCCCACACCTATATGCATCAAGAGTTCATAGATAGTACCGGTATAATGCAAGGTGGCACCAATCGATGGTGCGCGAAAAAGTTTGGCATATGGCAGGGGGAATCGTTACTACGAGGCTTTCAAGGGAGGACTGGCAATCCCCGTAGCACTGTACTGTACAGTACTGTACTTGGTAAGGCACCTTGCACCCTTCACCCTTTGTATTCTGTAATTAACTCAAATGTTGGGTTGGGGAAACCCGTGGCCAATTGGGCAAAGCGCAAGGGTGCTAGGGGTGCTTGCTCACAGCGAAGGCCAACACGGAACGTCGAATTCTCGGCAGGTGGCGGAGAAAGGTATTGCCGGTTGCCAGGGAAGTGCGGGGCCATAGCTCCGCATAGCGGGCCCCAATACTTATAGCATCGGTCAGCCGCCTCAGCTTCCAAGACCACCACACTTCCTACAGCTACAGCTCGCGTTCTTCATTGACCACCCACCGTCCCCACCAGACCCCCTGCGCCCTCATTGCTACATTGGGACATGTCAGTAGTAACACTCTCCCATTGCAAGGGCAGCGGCAACTCTCCCACAACCCCCGCCGGCGGAAGGAACCAATCGCTACTCGGGACGTATAGGATAGCGGGATTTTCTTCACTGTTGCTTTTCTTGGGTTCTTTCCTATTTTCCTTATAAACCTTGTTTACATAGTTCAAATACCATTAATCGGCTTTGGAAAATTGGATGTAGAAAAAGAGCTGCCGTGGAACTCGCCGCTAATAGCAATCCTAACTGCTACAGGTACTGACTCAATAATGTCCCCTCTGAGACTCAGCGCTTGCTACCCGGCCAAATCCTTTGTTAATATCTGATGGACTTCAATAACCGGCAGGGATTGTCACAGGATATCACTCGCTTAATGTTTTCTCCGAACCTACCATGGACGTTTCAACTCTCCTACAACATGTGCCCCCCCTTCATACTCTAGTAATCTCACAATAGCGAGAAGCACTTATTCCTTGCCCTTACTGATTTGAAGCCGATAGGCTAGCCCGCCGCTTAACGGAGCGGTGTTTTTCCATGGAAATTGTTGGTGGGCTCTTATTTTTTGACTTTGATCCACGAGTACCTCGTTCAGTACTCTGGCTACATAGGCTCGTCATCACAATGTAGCAAAACGACTAAATACTGCCTAGGAGAGCTTGAGTTGTTCCCTTAGATATTCTGACTGGCACTAAATAAGGTATCTGGATGGCCTGTCCCAAGAGTCTCCTCTCTGCCCACCAGTGCATGTCGATGCATGGCCTCCGCTTCGTTGTACTTTCCCTGCTCATGCAGCGCCACACCCAGCCCACTGACACTCCGTAAGGTATCCGGATGGTCTCTCGCCAGCAGCTTCTTTCCTGCCACCAATGCTCGCCGATACATAACCTCCATTTTACTGCAAATCTCAGGAGCAATTTGGATGTGTAGGTGTTCAGGCTACCGCTCCCTCTCTATTGATACGATCTAACCGAACAGCAGGCTCGAGTTGAACTCGTCGTCGCGAATGCCAATTTCCTCTTCTATTTTCTGGGTCACCGCCGGCTCGTATTGCTAGAATTCTGTGGCTCTTCGGCAGGCTACCCCCCAAGCTCTGACCCCGGGAAAAGCATTAGCATCGGAGATCGCACCAGCGGCCAATAGCTATTGGCCCAAGACTGCCCGGACGACCCTTGTGAGGGCTGCACTTACTCGTTTTCTCGATTTTTTCCTTCCGCCCCCGCTGCTAGACTTCCACTTGTTTGCGAAGCTCTTATCGTGCTACAACCTACCAACACCAAAAGTCAGAAGCGGGCGGTATTTACATTAATAGCGAGGATCGAACCTGTGGTATGATATAGAAAACCCGGGATTTTTCAGACACAATAGCTGGTGCTGAGGTTCTTGTACGGAGCTCAAGGACCATGAGATTGGTTGCACGCTTGACACTTCACGGTGAGGCTGAGGGTTGAGAGGTGGGGTGAGCACATCCAAGCCAATCAAGAAGTGATTCTTTGCCTCTGCACTCGATAAGGCAAGTTGTTAGCAACTGACTTCTCCCGCCGATTGGGAATGATCTAATAGATAGAAGGACATTATGCTCGTGCAGCCGAGTCGAAGCCGCGCGAGTAGAGTTGTATGATACGTTTCCGCAAAAAAATGCAATAATCGAGCTGTGAGCTATCTGGTTGAGAATTCCCTGCTCCGGAAAAGGGGAGAAAAACAGTAGAAGAACTGTTCTGTCGTCCCAGAGACATAAGAAAATCACATGACCTTCATACAGGGAAAACTCCAACGACATACAACTCGGTTCATCTAGGTTTTACGGCGAGAGACACCCGCAGCCGGAGTAGACTGACTTTGAAGAGAATTCTGTCCGGGGCCACCGGATACACAAATCAGGTGGTGTAACACTACAACCCCGTACCGGTGATATACAGAGGTGACTCCGCAAACTCATTCACCATACTCCGTAACCTCGTATTTTAAACAACAAGGTTTACAGCAGCGGTATGGACACTACCGACTCGAGTGGTACGGGAAAGAGAATAATGTAAAGATCGTATTTGAGTATGCTAACTGGAGAGATATTCTCATAAAGAAAATAAGGAAAGAAAACGATGAACGAAAGACAGGTTTTGACCCAAATACTGGTAACGGAGGAGAGAGAGACAAACCTTGGATAGTGAACAAAAAACGATTAACATAAAAAAAACAAGCCGCCTTTTATCCTCTCCGGATCATCTAGATCCTTTTCCACATATTTCTAGTATATGCCGAGTTCTCCATCACATTCATTTTCTCTGGCTACCATTAACTGCTCCTACCGAGGATGGAACGATTTGACTGAGGAGAAGTCCAGACCGGGGACAAGAGTATGACCGGATAGCCCTAAGCGTGGTATCTCTACATCATAGGAGTAATACCTTCAAAAAGAGTTGTTGCAGGTGTTGTCGCAAATGTCGTTTGATGCGTAGGGCAAACAGGTAGTCAAACATATAGAGAGATATCCGAGTAGACTACCGTAAGAACTGGAATAATTGAGAATCTCGCTAAGACGTTGGACTTGCCTCTCCTACAGTAGTAAAGTCTGTTATATTTTTCTTTACATCACTCAAAAGGGGTCGTGTTTTCTCCCCAATCCAGAGGAGGAAATTTTGGACGTCCTAGCGCCATTCTCAATTATTTCAGTTCTTGCTATAGGGGTAGTTACGCGATAATACGTAGAACCCCCTGGTCTGTGTATTTGGGTAAGGGTTGCTGTGAGTTCCAGTGGAGTAGTTAATGTGTGGTGAGCAGCCAAAAATATTCCCGTCCAACACCGTATTGGGGCCCGCACCTGTACGAGCTTAAAGAATGGGGATGTTCGCCCCGAACCCGCAGCTTTGCTACTCTGGAAAAAATAGGAAACTTCACCAGTGCCTTTAGAGCCACCTAGATATCACCACCCATAAGCGACAAGCTGTGTTAGCAAATTTCTCTGGCACAATACCAGAAATATTGAGAGGGGTCAAAAAGTCTCTAGCAATTTCATATGGGTTTCCCAAACAAAAAGTATATTCCAACCAGATCCAGTCCGAACCCTAAGCACCCAGCCATAATTGTGGATTGTAGAGTGGGAAAATTCTCTCGATCTCTGCGGAAAGTCTGGGTAATTGGTTACATTATAGCATTAACTTTGTTAGTTCAATGTTGCTTTCAGATGAGTTGTGATTTCTTGGGATTGGCAATTTTTAGAATAAAATAGGGAGAAGGTGGGTGAGAGTGAATTTTGCTCACAGGATAGTATACATCAAGAATTCACATATATGCAAGATGAGATCAACGGATGGTAGTCGAAGAAACTCAGTATAAGGGAAGTGGAATTGTCTCCATGAGGCTCTCTAGGGAGTACTCGCAATTGCCCCTAGCATAGTATCATACTTGGCAGAGCGCCCCACATTTTCTGTATTTCCCACAGCCAGATAAAATGTAGAAAGGCTGCTATTGATGTGAAACTCGTCGCGTATAGTGAATCTACCTACTAATTTAAGTACTGTTGGGAGGGTAGTTGGACTTGTGTTAGTTGATGCAGAGATTCGCAATATTACAGTAATGAGTTGTCATGAACCCTAGGACATTCTGTGTGAAATCCCTCCACTTAAAGGGGCTACCGCACCCATTGTAAAAAAGGGGGGAGGAATAGAAGACCACCAGGAGAAACGGGCGTTGGAGATAGTTTGCTTTCTGATTTTTCTTTTCTCCCCTTTTTTTACTCTGAAGATAGACGAATTGCGGAATCATCAAGTCGATCTGAATTCCATCTCAACATTGAGCTGTTCTGACTAACGAACATAGTTTTAACTAATATTCCCCTTAGTATGATCTCAGTATCTTCTGTCGAAGCTCTTAATAGGAGTGTCTCGACCGTCTACTGTAATTCAAAGTTACTTCTCTGCCGAATATCCATGGAGGAAAGCCAGGCCCAGGAGAGGTCTTACATAACTGTTCGGTGGCATCCCCTCCAGCACTCGGCACTATTTCCTACCTCAAATACTTTGTTATGCCCGATAAACTCCAATAACCCACAGCTCAGTCACAGTATATCACTCGCTTATTGCTTTTCACTGAACTGACCACGGACTTTTCAGTTACCCCAGCCAAGAATGTATTACCGCTTTGTTCTCTAATAGTTTCACGATAACCAAAGATATTTATTCATTGCCCTATTTTTTTGAGGCGAATAGCCCACTCCCTCATCTAATGGAGTTGGGAAGTTATTAGAGAAGTGTTATTTTAATTTTGGTTTACGAGTATCTCACTTAGTACTCTCCCTATACAAGTCCCCCGCGATGGTGTAATCAAATGGACAAATGCTGCCCAAGCGAGATTGAATTTTTCGTTATCCAGGCGTTTGGCAGCTTTACTCGTGGTGCTAGAGGCTAGTACTAGAGATAGTGATGCCTTAGTCTTGATTTCACCTCCCTTTACCTGTGGGACAGGCTCACTTAAATACATGAATCTAATGAACTTTTCATGTTCCTTCTTCCTATCCCGCTGCCACTTCCATGGGATAACACTAACTGCGCTCCTTCTCCTCGCATCTCATTTCCTAATCTATTCTTTTCTGTTCTCTCTTCTCTTCTCATTCTCCTTTCATCACTTCACTTCATCATCCTACCGTTACCTTCTCCAATTTCAAACTTCTCCTTTGTCCACCCACCGGCTACGGTATGCGAAAGATAACGAGTTCTAAATAGTCCCCTGTGGTTTTCGACACTCTGGGGTTGTGCTACTGGCTGGGCACCAGTGATTTGCAATAGAATTGTTTTCCTAGGCGTCGGATTCTTCCAACCCAATATACGGGCCCTCTAGTGAGCTGCTCAAAGGGAGGTTTTCTTTTAATATAATGGTATTGTACGAGCGTGAGGGGGTCTGTATATACCGAGACGTCCCGATAGTTTCGCATGAGCTACTATCGCACTCTATAGTGATGTAACATCAACAGCAGCGTAGCTATCGTACCGCCGTCATAATCCTGGCTGGGTGGACATGCGACTCATTACTTAGTATTATCTTATTCAAACATTATAAGTTCATAAAAACATATCGCATTTTCAACATCTCGGTTGTGCTAAGCAGTAAGTAATTGGCAAATCTCTATAATAAATCTAAGGAACTTGGTAAAGGGAAGGTTGTGGCTACCCAGCGGTGCAAAGCCAAGAAGGAAGTGACTAGAATGTAAGGTGGATAAGATACCGGTACTCGTATATAATATGTGAGAATATGCCATATATTAACAAAAGAGTACTAGCCTTTTCTAAATTAATAGAGCGACCGAAATATCCAAATTCGGAGCTCTCAGCCCCCCACACAATTTGAAGGTTGCAGCGCTTCCGGGACGGGCGAGGGATAGATTGCGCTTGCGAGCACCACCCCCCCGTTTGCGACTTCCCTTTGTAATATTTTATTATAGTTCCTTTCAATCACCATTTCTGAGCTCATTCTAGAGGGGTGCTTTATGCACCGGATATTGACCAACAATGCAAGGCACCATGTAGCGTTTGGTTTCTGTTTGCGACATCCACGCATGCTCTCGGCCTCCGAGCCTGAGTGCACTTTGTGTGAAATATATTTCACTGAGACATAGTAGGGGTATATGCTCGGGCTGACACCGGACCCTCTTGATATTGAGGAAGGCTCACCCGGCTATAGGTTCGCCTGCCTTGAATTGTGCGTAGGGGGGGGGGGGTTGTATTTGCAGTCTACCTATCCTACCACGCCATCAATCTACTATCATATATCCCGCTCCGAGCCCTTCCATTGAAACATGTGCAGAGAGCATGCTATATAAAACTGCCCTGCCGTTGGAAACAAGGTAAAGCTAGTATTATATTATGTTAAAACGAGTAGTAGTCCGTGTGTACCGCACATGGTTACCGGCTATCAGCCAAGAGGGGGGTTTCCATCATACCCTACTTGACAATCTAGTAAATGACGTTGTGCTAGTTATATGGTACTGTAGTTTACCTACTTCCCCATTCAACATTTCTCTACAGTGAATGTAGTGCGAGGCAGCTCGTCGGATGGTAGGAGGAACGCAATTCATGCCAAGAACTGGGTCCCTCGGGCCACCAAAGTTCAATGAGGTTTAGCAGAGGAAAAATAGAAGGGCAAATTATTATGGGCCTCCAAGAATATTGAGCTTGTGATTAGATTTATTACTATTGGAACGGACCAAACAGGCCCTAAACTAAAACATGATAGCACAGCTGATCAGGGAGTGAATAGGTGAGGGAGAATCCTCCTTGAGGATGTCAATCAGGAACGATGTGTGTGTGAAGAGAAGAGAATGATGATGTTCATATTCAGTAGAGGGGAAATCCCCAAGACTAAATACAGGATGAGATGTGTGCCAAGAGGCAGCACATCAGCAAGCTAATGCTAAATAGGGAAACCATATAACATACTACTATTGGGATTACTCCATCAAAACAAAACCCTAATGTACGAGGTCCAAAGTCCAATAGCCGCGGGTATAAAGAAAGCAAAGAAACACCACCGATACTGCATGGTTTACATGAGAGGGTGAGAAGAAAACATAACCAAGGGTGACCGCTTGAAAGTTCTGGAGAGAAAATATTTAGAATAATTTAGGATGTCGACTGCGCGAACATGAATCCTTCAGCTCGATGATGGCAACGCTTCCGCGGCATTCGACCCCCGGGACTGGAGAAACATCGCAAGACAGTTGACGTTTTCTAGAGCGGCCCGATAGTCTAGCCCGAGGGTTTTCCTCCCCTCCGTGACTGCACGCTGATACATAGTTTCCGCTGCACCGTATCTTCTCTGATCATACAGCACAACAACTAGCTTAATGATGCACCGGAGGGTATGTGGATGGCCTGGCCCAAGGACCTTCTCTCGCCCTGCCAGCGCACGCCAATACATCATCTCCGCTTCGTGGTGTTTCCTCTGTTTGTGCAATGCCCCAGCTAGGTTGTATATGCAGAGCAGAGTATCTCGATGCTCAAATCCAATCGTCTCTTCTGCGCCCACGGATGCATACCGATACACATCCTCCGCTTCATGGTGCTTCCCCTGATTACAAAGTGCTACTCCAAGATTATTGGCACTGAGTAAGGTATCCCGGTGAGATTGCCCAAGTGACTTCGCTCGGCCTGTTAGTACACGTCGATAGATAATTTCCGCTTCCTCATAGTTTGCTAGGTCAAGCAGTATTTCGCCTAGCGTGTTTAGGTTCTCGAGTGTAAAAGGATGGCCAGGCTCCAGAGCTCTCTCCATACCCCTTAATGTATGCCGATACGTGATTACCGCTTCTTCGTACTTCTTTTGGTCAAGAAGCGTCACAGCTAGACCATGGAAACTCAGTATTGTGTCAATATCATATGGTCCAAGTGACTTTTCTCTGCCTGCCTGCGCATATCGAAACATCGCCTCCGCTTCCTCGTATTTTCTCCGATGATGTAGCGCCCGAGCGAGATTATCGGCACTTGTGAGGGTAGATACATGATCCGGTCCGAGAGCTATCTCTCTACCCGCCAATGCACGCCGACATATGACTTCCGCTTGATCATACTTTTTCAGATCAAGAAGTGCTTCACCTAGTAGATTTATGATGTCGAGGGTCACCGGGTGATTAGGCCCCAGAGTCATCTCCACCGCCCCCAGGGCATGTCGATACCTGACCTCTTCTTCTGCACCCTTTTCCTGATCAAAAAGAGTCACAGCTGGGCCGCTAGCACTCGGTAGGATGCCTGCGTGGGGTGCTCCAGGCACCGTGTCTCTACTCAACGGTGCAAATCGATGTTCTGTGTCCACTTCTTGTTCTTTCTGGCTCTCTAGGTTTCCACCTGCGGTAGTAAGGCTCGGTGGGGTGCTTGGGTCACCCGGCGGGAGCGCCATCCCCCCCTCAGCGGTATCTCGGTGGGTGGTTTTTGGTCCGTTTGTGTTTCTTTGGCTGGGTAGCCCCGTACCTAGGTTGTTGGCACTCGTTGGGGCACCAGGATTGTCTCTCCCAAGAACCATCTCTCTCACTACTGACGCGCATTTGTACGGGTTCTCCGCTTCATCGTACTTTCCCACTCGACGCAGTGTCTCATCTAGCATACTGACACTAAGCAAAGTATCCGGATGTTCTCTCCCAAGAGCCTTCTCTCTACCCGCCAATGCGCGTCGATGCATAGTCTCCGCTTCCCCGTACTTTCCCTGCTCATTCAGCGCCACACCTAGCTCACTGACACTCCGTAAGGTGCTCGGATGGTCTCTCCCAAGAACCTTCTCTCTACCCGCCAATGCACGACGATGCATAGTCTCCGCTTCCTTGTACTTTCCTTGCTCACGTAGCGCCCCACCCAGCCAACTGACGCTGGATAAGGTATCCGGGTGGTTTCCCCCAAGAGCCTTCTCTCTGCCCGCCAGTGCACGTCGATGCATAGTCTCCGCTTCCTTGTACTTGCCCTGCTCACGCAGCACCACACCCAGCCAACTGACACTGAGTAAAGTATCCAGATGGTCTCTCCCTAAAGCCTTCTCTCTACCCGCCAATGCGCGTTGATGCATAATCCTTGCTTCTTCGTACTTTCCCTGTTTGTACAACGTGCTTCCTAGCTTACCGACCCTCCGTAAGGTATCCGGGTGGTCTCTCCCGAGCTTCTGCTCGCTACCCACCAATGCACGTCGACGCATAGCCTCCTCTTCGCCATGCCTTTCCTGCTGATGCGGCGCTGCACCCAGCTTACCGACACTCCGTGAGGTATCCGGATGGTCTCTTCCAAGAGCCTTCTCTCTACCCGCCAATGCACGTCGATGCATAGTCTCCGCTTCCCCGTACTTTCCCTGCTCACGTAGCGCCACACCTAGCCCACTGACACTCCGTAAGGTGCTCGGATGGTCTCTCCCAAGAGCCTTCTCTCTACCTGCTGCTGCACGTCGATACATAATCTCCGCTTCCTTGTACTTTCCTTGCTCACGCAGCGCCCCACCCAGCCAACAGACGCTGGATAAGGTATCCAGGTGGTTTCCCCCAAGAGCTTTCTCTCTGCCCGCCAATGCACGTCGGTGCATAGTCTCCGCTTCCTTGTACTTGCCCTGCTCACGCAGCACCACACCCAGCCAACTGACACTGAGTAACGTATCCAGATGGTCTCTCCCTAGGGCCTTCTCTCTACCCGCCAATGCGCGTTGATGCATAATCCTTGCTTCTTCGTACTTTCCCTGTTTGTACAACGTGCTTCCTAGCATACCGGCCCTCTGTAAGGTATCCGGGTGGTCTCTCCCGAGCTTCTGCTCGCTACCCACCAATGCACGTCGACGCATAGCCTCCTCTTCGCCATGCCTTTCCTGCTGATGCGGCGCTGCACCCCGCTTACCGACACTCCGTGAGGTATCCGGATGGTCTCTCCTAAGAGTCTTCTCTGTACCCGCCAATGCACGTCGATCCGCAATTTCCACTTCGACATCCTTTCCCTGCTTATCCCCCATGCTGTCTAACTCACTAACGTTCCGTGGGGTATCTGGATGGTCTCTCGATAGCAGCTTCTTTCCTGCCACCAATGCACGCCGATACATAACTTCCAATTCACCGCAAATCTTTGGCGCTGTTTGGATATGGAGGTGTTCAGGCCACCGTTCCCTCTCTATTGCTACGGCCGAACCGAACAGCAGGCTCGAGCCGAACTCGTCGTCGCGAAGGCCGATTCCCCCCTCTATTTTCTGGGTTACCGTCGTCTCGAATCGCTAGAATACTGTTGCTCTTCGGCGGGCTACTCTCAAGCTCCGATCCTGGTAAAAGCATTAGTTTCGGGGATCGCACTAGCAGCCACTAGCCATCGGCCCAAGACTACCCGAACCACCCTTGTGTACTTACCTTGTTCATATACTCAATCTACCTCTCGTCTTGTTCTACTCGTTTCTCGGCCTTTTCCCTCCGGCTCCGCCGCCAGAGTTTCACTTGTTTGCGAAAGTCTTATCGTGCTACAACCCACCAACACCAAAAGTCAGGAGAGGGCGGTATTTGCATTAATAGCGAGGATCGAACCTGTGGTATGATATAGAGAATCCAGGATTTTTCGGATATAATAGCTAGCGTTGAGGTTCCCGTACGGAGCTCAAGGGCTATGAGATCGCGCTCGACACCTCAAGGTGAGGCTGAGGGTTGGGCGGTGGGGTGAGCACATCCAAGCCAATCAAGAAGTGATCCTTTGCCTCTGAACCCGATAAGGCAACTTGTTAACAGCTGACTTCTCCAGCCGATTGAGAATGATCTAGCGTAGATAGAAGGATACTATTCTCGTGCGGCCGAGTCGAAGTCGCGCGAGTAGTGTAGTATGATACGCTACCATACAAACTGCAATAATCGAGCTGTGGGCTACCGGTATCTGGATCAGAATTTCCCGCCCCGGTGAGGGGGGCGAAAAACAACTATTCTGTCGTCTGAGACAAAAATCACATGACCTTCACACAGGGAGAATTCCAACGGCATAAAACTCGGTTATTCTAGGCTTTACTCGTATGGCGGGGGACACCTACAGCTAGAGTAAGCTGACTTCGAAGAGGATTCCGTCCAGGGCCGCCAGGTAACGTAAATTAGGTGGCGTAGCACCACAATCTTGTGCTGTACTGGTGATATGCATAGATGACTTCGCAAACCCGTTCGCCAAACTCCGAAGTCCCGTAATGAAGCCCACATCTGTACTGTACAAGCTTAATGACAAAACCCGTTGCCCCCCCATTTCACCCCAAGAGTGGGGGATATTCGCTTCAAAACCGCAACCTAGTCGCTCTGGGAAAAATGGGAAATTTTACTAGGCCTTTAGTGCCATCTAAATACCACCACCCAAAAGCGGCAGGCTGTGTTAATAGATTTCCAGGGTACAATACCAGGAATAGTGAGTGGGGTTAGAAAGCATCTACCAATTTTATGCGAGTTTCCCATACAAGGAGTAAATCGTAATCAAATCTAATTCGAACCCTAGGCTCTCGGCCACCATTATGGAGTGGGAAAATTCTTACAATCTCCTGCAGAAACCTGGGTAATTGCCTAATAACATTAATTTCATTAGTTCTATGCTAATTTCAGATGAGTTGTGGTTCCTTGAAATCGGCCATTTTTGGTTCAAGATGGGGGGGCGGCGAATTTTGTCACCAAGATCGTACACACCAAGAATTCACATACATGCAAGATGATTCCAATGGATGGCACTGCAGCGGAGAGAACTTAGTGTGAGGGGAGTGGAATTGTTTCTACGAGGCTTTCGAGGGAGTACTCGCGATTCCCCCTAGCATAGTTCTTAGCTGAGGGCTCAACATTTTCCATATTTTCCACAGCCATACCAAATGTAGAAACCTACTATTGATGTGGAACGCGTGGTGTGTGGTGATTCTAACTAATAATTTAGGAACTGTAGGAAGGGTGGATGGACTTATGTCTGATAAACTTCAATAACCTGAAGACAGCAGTCACAGGACATCACTCGTTGACCGATTTCTCTGAACCGGCCATGGACTTTTCAATTCCCCCACCCCAAATGTGACGCTGCTTTACACTCTAATGGTCTCACGATAGCTAGAGTTATTTATTCATTGCCCTATTTTTTTGAAGCT
The DNA here is from genome assembly GCA_003313605.1 of Tuber umbilicatum. Taxonomy (NCBI): domain Eukaryota; kingdom Fungi; phylum Ascomycota; class Pezizomycetes; order Pezizales; family Tuberaceae; genus Tuber; species Tuber umbilicatum. The sequence continues at coordinate 15,569 of QLOI01001441.1, forward strand.
ATTAGGCTACTATATCACCCAATAGAGCCTCCTCTTTCTCACTGAAGTTGTTAGTGAAATGTTGTTTTAACTTTGGCCCTCGAGTACCTTGCTTAGTGCTCCTCCTACACGGGTTCCCCCACGATTACCCAATCTTATGGTTAAATGCTGCACAATCGTGCTTGAATTTTTCGTGATCGGAAGCTGTTCGGTAGCTTCACGTGCGGCGATAGAGGCTAGTACCGGAGAGGATTAAGTCTTAATCTTAGTTCCGTCTCTCTCTATTTGTGGCAAACGGGTACACTAGTGTACAGTACATGAATCTGAAAAATCTTCTACGCTCCTTCTTCCTGTCCCGCCGTCACCTCCGTAGGATAATACTAACCGTGCTCCTTCCCCTCCCATCTCAACTCTCCTAATCTATTCATTTCTCTTCTCTCTTCTCTTCTCATCACCGCCCACTTTCCTTCCAAAGCAATCTAACCTCGAAGAAAATATTTCTGGATGGCCAGATAGCGGATACTCCTCCACCGATTTTTCTCAAATAGAGAGGGGGCGGGAGGCCCACGGTTGTGAGGTGAAGAGAATTGTGATGCAAGATATGTTACCAATTGCCCCAAAATATTTCGTAACTCACTAATTTTCTTACCCCTCAACCTGTGGGCTTTGCATTACTTTGTCTTTTAGATAGGATGGGTGGAGCATCTGTTATCTGACTAGGACATCCCTGCTCGGGAGTTAGTTTGCTTTGAGTATCAGGAAGCACACTTTTTTAAAAAGGGGTTGCGAGATATTTACAATACCATTGTTATCGGGCCGAACAGGCCCTAAGCTAAAACTAAACCCTAATGCAAAAGGTCTAAGGCCTGATGGCCGCGGGTATAGAGAGGAAAGAAACACTATCGATACTGCATGGTTAACATAAGGTGAGAAGAAAACATAACCAAGGGTAACCGCTTGAAAGTTCTAGAGAAAAGATTTAGAATAATTTAGTCCGCCAACTGCGCAAACATGAATCTTTCATCAGGGTAGTGACACCTCTTCCCTGGCAGTCGATTCCCGGGACTGGAGAAACACCGCGAGGCAGCTGAAGTTGTCCAGAATCGCCCGATAGTCTGGCCCTAGGGCTTTCCCCCCCTCCGTAACTGCACGCTGATACATAGTCTCTGCCGCGCCATATCTTCTCTGATCGTGCAGCACAGCAACTAGCTTAATAATGCACCGGAGGGTGTGTGGATGGCCTGGTCCAAGGATCTTCTCCCGCCCCGCCAGCGCACGCCAATACATCATCTCCGCTTCGTGGTGCTTCTTCTGTTTGTGCAATGCCCCAGCTAGGTTATAGATGCACAACAGGGTATCTCGATGGTCCAGTCCAAGCACCTCCTCCGCACCCACGAATGCACGCCGATACATAACCTCCGCTTCATGGTGTCTTCTCTGCTTACAAAGCGCCACTCCAAGATTATTGACACTGAGTAAGGTATCTCGATGAGATAACCCAAGTTTCCCCATCCTGCCTGCTAGTACATGTCGGTAGGTGATTTTCGCTTCCTCATACTCTTCTAGATCAAGCAATATTTCACTAAGCATATTTAGGTTCTCGAGTGTAAACGGATGATCGGGCCCCAGAGCTCTCTCCATACCCCTCAAGGCATGCCGATACGCAGTTACCGCTCCCTTGTACTTCTTCTGATCGAGAAGCGTCACAGCTAGACCATGGGCACTTAGTATGGTGTCTACATCATATGGTCCAAGTGCCTTTTCTCTTCTTGCTAGTGCATATCGAAACATCGCTTCTGCATCCCCATATCTTTTCTGATGATGCAGCGCCCGAGCGAGATTATCGGCACTTGTGAGAGCAGATGCATGGTCTGCTCCAAGAGTTGTCTCTCTACCCGCTAGTGCACGTCGACAGATGACCTCCGCTTGATCATACTTTTTCAGATCAAGAAGCGTTTCACCGAGCATATTCATGATGTTGAGGGTCACTGGATGGTCGGGCCCCAGGGTCATCTCCATAGCCCCTAGGGCATGTCGAGACCTAACCGCCTCTTCTGCGTCCTTTTCCTGATCAAGGAGAGCCATAGCTGGGCCATCAGTACTCAGTAGGACGCCTGCATAAGGTGCTCCAAGCACCGTATCTCTACCCACAGATGCAAATCGATGCTTCGCGTCTGCTGCCTCTTTCTCTTTCTGGTCATGTAGGTTTCCACCAGTGGTAGTAAAGCTCGGTGGGGTACCTGGGTCACCTGGCGGGAGCGTCATCTCTCCTTCAGTGGTATCCGGATGGGTAATTTCTGGTCTATCCGGGTTTCGCTGGTTGTGCGGCACCGCACCTATGTTGTCGGTACCCGTCGGGGCACCCGGACCGCCTCTCCCGAGAACCATCTCTCCCACTGCCAATGAGTGCTTGTGCAGAAACTCCGCTTCATCGTACTATCCCACTCGACGCAGTGTTGCACCTAGCAGACTGACACTCTGTATGGTATCCGGATGGTCTCTCCCAAGAGCCTTCTCTCTACCCGCCAATGCACGTCGATGCATAACCTCCGTTTCGTCGTACCCTTTCAAGCGATGCAGTGTGCTTCCAAGGTCACTGACACTAATTAAAGTATCCGGATGGTCTCTCCCAAGAGCCTTCTCTCTACCTGCCAATGCACGTCGATGTATACTCTTCGCTTCGCCGTACTTTCCCTGTGCATGTAGGGCCGCACCCAGCTCACCGACACTGAATAAGGTATCCAGATGGTCTCCCCCGAGAGCCTTCTCTCTACCAGCTAACGCACGTCGATGCATAACCTCCACTTCGTCGTACTTTTTCCGGCGATGCAGTGTTCCGCCTACATTATTGACACTTCGTAAGGTATCCGGATGGTCTCTCCCAAGTGCCTTCTCTCTACCCGCCAATGCACGATGATGCATACCCTCCATTTCGTTGTAATTTCCCTGATCGTGCGGCGCCGCACCCAACTCGCCGACACTAAATAAGATATCCGGATGGTCTCTCGCGAGAACCTTCTCTCTACCCGCCGACGCACGACGATGCATTACCTCCGCTTCTTCGTACCTTTTTCGACGACGCAGTGTTCCGCCCACATCACCGACACCCCGTAAGTATCCGGACGGTCTCTCTCAAGAACCTTCTCTCTACTCGCCAATGCATGTCGATTCGCAATCTCCGCTTCGTCATACTTTCTCTGCCTATTCTGTGTGATTCCTGTGTCACTGACACTCCGTAAGGTATCCAGGTGGTCTCTCTCAGGAGGTTTCTCTCTACCTGTCGGTGCGCGTCGGCGTGTGGCCTCAACCCCATCGTACCTTCTCTGCTTGTTCGGCGCGTTCCCAGGGTCGCTGACGCTCCGTAGGGTATCCGGGTAGTCCCTCCCGGTAGCCTTCTCTCTACCCACCGGTGCACGCTGATGCGTAGCCTCCGCTTTGTCGTACCTTCCCTGTTTATTCACCGTACCGTCTAGCTCACCAACATCCCGTGAGGTATCCGGATGGTCCCCCGCCAGCAGCTTCTTTCCCATTTCCCATGCACGCCGATACATAACTTCCAATCTGCTGTAAATCCTCGGAGCTGTTTGGATATGTAAGTTTTCGGGTCACTGTTCCCTCTTTGTAGCTACGATCGAACCGAACAGTAGGCTCGAGCTGAACTCGTCGTCGCGAATGCCAATTTCCCCTTCTATCTTTCGGGTTACCGCCAGTTCGTATCGCTAAAATATTGTGGCTCTTTGGCGGGCCACTCTCGAGCTCTGATCCTGGGAAAAGCATTAGTTCCGTGGATTGCACCTTCGGTCACTAGCCATTGGCTCAAGAATACCCGAATCACCCTTATAAGGACTGCGCTTACTCTGCTCATATACTTAATCTACCCCCCGTCTTGTTCTACTCGTTTTCTCAATCTTTTCCTCCCGGCCCGGCTGGTCGACTTTGACTTGTTTGTGAAGGTCCTATCGTGCTACAACCTACCAACAAATGTTAGAAGCGAAGGGTATTTGTATTAATAGCGAGGGCCGAACCTGTGGTATAACATGTAAAAAATTGGAGATTTTTCGGATATAATAGCTGGTGTTGAGGTTCTCGTATGGAGCTCAAGAGCCATGAGATCGGTTGCGCTCGACACCTTAGGGTGAGGCTGAGGGTTAAGCGGCTGGCGGTGGGGTGAGCACTGCACCAGGCGCACCCAAGCGAACTCGGCCCCCGATACGGAAACTTATTAGCAGCCGACTTCTCTTACCGATTGAGAATGATCTATGTATAGATAGGAGGATGCTATGCTATGCTCGCGCAGCCAAGTCGAAGTCGTGCGGGTAGAGTCTGATAGTATGATACGTTACCGCAAAAAATGCAATAATCGAGCTATGTGCTATCTAGTCGAGAATTCCCTGCTCTAGAAAAGGGGCCAAAAGCACAGCAGAAAAAGAACTGTTCCACCTTCCGAGACAAAAAAATCACGTAACCTTTATACAGGGAGAACTCCGACTACATAAAACTCGGCTACTCTAGGTTTTATGGCGAGGGACACGCGCAACCGGAGTAGACTGACTTTGAAGAAAATCCTGTCCGGAGCCACTAGATAACGCAGATCAGATGGCTTAACACTACAATCTTGTACAGTGCTCGTGATATACAGAGGTGACTCCGCAAACTCATTCACCGTATCCCCTGGTGCTGTGAAGGAGCCCGCAACTATACTGTACGAACTCAAAGAATGGGGATGTCCGCCCAAAACCGCATCTTTGTCGCTGTGGAAATTGTGCGAATTTTACCAGTGCCTTTTGAGCCATCGTCTACTGTAGATATCACTACCCATAAGCGACAAGCTGTGTTGGTAAATTTCTATGGCACAATACCAGAAATATTGAGACGGGTCAAAAAGTCTCTACAAAGAGTATATTGCAACCAGATCCGGTCCGAGCCCTAAACCCCCAGCCACCATTGTGTATTATGGAGTGGGGAAATTCTCACAATCTCTGTGTAGAAAGTCTGGGAACTTCGTTAATTCTTTGTTTCTTTCAGATTAGTGGTGATTTCTTGGAATCGGCAATTTTCAGTGTAAAATGAGGAAGAGTAGCAGTAATTTTTGCCAACAGGATCGTATATATCAAGAATTCACATATATGCAACATGGGACCAATAGATGGTAGCCGAAGAATCTCTGTATAGGGTAAGTGGAATTGTCCCTACGAGGCTTTCGAGGGGGCACTCGCAATTACCCCTAGTATAGCACTTGACGGAGTGCCCTACATTTTCCATATTTTCCATAACTGAATCAAATGTAGAAAATTTGATATTGATGTGAAACGCGTCGCGTATAGTAATTCTAACTATGTACGATATCATACTAATTTGGGTATCGTGCTGTTGAAAGGGTGAGTGGACCTGTCTTAGTTGATGCAGAGAAATAGAGGGTCATCAGGGGTGAGAAAAGGTATCGGAGATAGCTCGCCTTCCTATTTCCTATTTCTCTTTTCTTCCTTTTCACTCTGAAGATAGGTGGATTGTGGAATCACCAAGTCGACCCGTATTCCATCTCAAAGTTGGGCTGTTGTGACCAATAGACATAGCTTTAATCAACATTCCCCTTAATGTGATCTCGACATCTTTTTTCGTAGCTCTCTGGAGTGTCTCGACTATGGACCATAACCGAAAGTTATTTCTCTGCCAAATGCCTATGAAAGAATGCCAGACCGGGAGAGGTACCACAGTACTTCTTCAATGGAATCCCCTCCGACACCCAGCACTTCTGCTGCGCCAAATACTCTGTTATGTCTGATAAACTTCAAAACCCGAAGATAGCAGTCACAGGACATCACTCGTTGACCTATTTTCTCTGAACTGACTACGGACTTTTCAATTCCCCCACCCAAAATGCGAAGCCGCTTTACACTCTAATATTTTCACGATAGAAAAAAGATATCTGTTCGTTGCCCTATTTTTTTTGAAGCTATCAGGCTACTATATCACCTAATAGTCACCTTTTTTCCCCCAGAAATTGTCAGAGAAGGGTTGACTTAACTTTGGCCGTAGAGTACCTCGCCTGGTGCCCCCCAGGTTCCCCTGCGATGACGTGATCGAGTGGCTCAATGCTGCTTGTACATAATCTCCGCTTCTTCATACCCCCTCTGACCACGCAGTGCTAGACAATCAATCCCCAGTAAGGTATCCGGATGGTCTCTCCCAAGAATCTTCTCTCCACCCGCCAATGCACGTCGATGCACAATTTCCGCTTCATCGTACTTTCTCTGTACACACAACGCCACACCCAGTTCATTAACACTTAATAAGGTATCCGTATGGTGCCTCCCAAGAGTCTTCTTTCTACTTGCCAATGCGTGCCGATGCATAATTTCCATTTCACCGTACCCCCCCCGGCCCCGCAATGCTAGACTTAGAGATAACTAACACTCCCAAGGTATCCGTATGGTCTCTCCCAAGAGCCTTCTCTTTATCTGCCAATTCACATCGATACATAACTTCCAATTTATCGTCAATCCTCGGGGTTATATGGATACGTAGGTGTCTAGACCCTAGTTCCCCCTCTAGCGCTCGAGTTGAACTCGTCATCGCGTGGGCCAATTCCCCCGTCTGCTTTCCGGGTCACTACTTATTCGTGTCACTAAAATACCGTGCTCTTCGGCAAGATATTCCCAAAGCTCTAATTCTGAGAAAATTATTAGTTTAGGGAATCGCACCTGCGGCCACTAGTCACTGGCCCAAGACTACCCGAACCCTTAAAAGGATCTAACTTACTCTGTTCGTGTACCGAATCTACCTCCCGTCTTGTTCTACTCGCGCTCTCGATAATTCTCTCACCCCCGCCCCTTCCGCCCCCGCTGACAGACTTTCACTTGTTTGTGAAGGCCTTCTCGTGCTACAACTCGCCAATAACAAATGTCAGAAGCGGGCCCTCTTTGCATTAATAGCGAGGATCAAACCTGCAGTATGATATATAAAAAATCCGAGATTTTTCGCAGATACTAGCTGGTGTCGGAGTTCTCGCGCGGAGCTCAATGAGCACAAAATCGACTACATTCGACACGTCAGTGTGTGGCTGAGGATTGACAGGGCGCGACCCTACCAAGCCAATCAGGAGGCGATTCCTCACCTGTCCTCCTTGAACTGCAACTTGCTAGCAACCGATTTCTCCTACCGAATGAGAACGACTAACTTTATATATTTAGATCGAATGATACTATGCTCATGCGAGTAGAGTAGTATGATAAATTACCGTAAAAACTGCAACAATTAATCGGTCAATGTGCCACCGAGCCGAGGACTCCCGACTCCGCGGATGTGCGAAAACACAGAAAAAAAGAGCTGCTGGGCACTCTGTGAGACATAGGAAACAGTAGACTCCACCAGGAGAGGTGTCCCACGACATAGCACTAGGGTAATCTAGGTTCCATGGTCTGCAGTAGGGTATCCGCCGATAGACTGAGGTAAATTCCGTCCTGGGCGGCCGGACCGTATGGACCAGGTGGTGCAGTACTACAGCCTTGTCCACTATTTATAATATGCAGCTGTAGCCCGGTAAACCCGCTCACGAAACTCTACAGTCTCGCCCACTGTAATGAAGCCCACACCTGCATACATCAAGAAGTAATTTATACTAAGCTTCAGAAAGCTGGATTAATATAACGAAATACGGCTCCGGCGACGGCGGTAACAAGGCAGCGAAGTACAGCGACAAAACGATCGGGAGGGCACAAGACTTTTAGGTGGGCTGAGAAGTTCTCTTTTTCGCACTTTTTTGCTAACTGGAAAGACAGAATACATAAGACTCAACGACAAAGTCACCCTCCGGCCCTTCCATCAGCCACCACACATATCCATTCACTCACTTGTACTTCGTCCTTTCCCAGTACTCCCACTGTTTATCTCTTCCGCGCATCCGTCTCTTGCAGCGTCTCCTCGATGCTCCCAGAATCCTTCCGCCAACGCTCCCCAGCTCCCTCCGTATACTCCCAGATTGCGCTAGACTCCTCCAGCTGTCTCTCTATACTCATAGCTTTCACCCGACGCCTACGGCTTCCCACGTCGGATATATGGATCGCATGTCCACCGCCGAACAAACGAAAAAATGGTAGCGATATCGATGCTCCGAGCCTGTTGAGTAGCATCCTAAGTCTTCCAACATTGTGCAAGACGGCGCCAATGGATGACACCCGAGGAAACTTGGTATGGGGTAGGGGGAATTGCCCCTATGAGACTTCCGAGGGAGCACTGGCGATTATCCTAGTACATTATTTGGCAGAGCACCTTACCTCTCGTAAGTTTCTCTCCTACTTCCGTATTGGTGACATTTTCTCTACCCCTCACAGCCAAGTCGGGGGTCGAAAGCCTGCTACTGATGTGAAACGCTTCGCGTACAGTGACTCTGTGTGGAAACGTAGGTAGTTTTTCAATGGCATCCCCTCTGAGGCTCGGTACTTGTTGGGGCGTCGAACGCTTTGTTATGTCTGATAAACCTCAATAACCCCCGCGCGGCAATCACAGGGCATCACTCGTCGATGAATTTTTTTTAAACCAACGCCGGACGTTTCAATGCTCTCATACCTGTGCCCCCTTTACACCCTAACGGTCCAACGATAAAAAAAGCTTCCTATTTTTTGCCTCTATTAGTCCGAAGCTAATAGGCCACCCCAACGCCTAAGTTACTAGTTATTTTTCCTTACCGAAGTTGCTAGACAAGTCCTATGTTTTGACTTTGGCCCTGGTGGACCATACTTAGTGCTCTAACTACAGAGGTCCCCACCACAACGCAATCAAGTGATTAAATGCCACCCAAGAGAGCTTGAGTTTTTTACCTAGGTATTCTCGCGCAACGAAGGGTGTTGAATCCTCAGAGTTTAATGTGTAGTACGGTACAAGGTCGCAAGGTGTCCTCCAGTGAGGTACCGTGAGGAGGGTTTTCCTTTGGTGCCGGGATGATACTGTACGAGTTGAGGGGGACTATATATATCGAGACCTTTCGACATTCTCGTGGGGGCATCCACCACACCCCGAAGGGATGTGACATCTTTACATAGCAGCACGCCTATACTACCGCCCATTCATAATCCAAGCGGGGTGGACCCACAACTCATTAGAATTGATATCTTATCCAAATATTATATGTTTACGAAAACCTCCCACATCTTCAACATCTTGGTGGCAGGGGGGAAGGAATTCATACCAAGAACCGGGTCCCTTAAGCCACCGGGGTTCAATAAATTTCAACAGAGGAAAAACAGAAGAGCAAATCACCCTATGTCTCCTGTTGAAGTATGTAACGGTAGTTGTTTTGCCTTCATACTAGTACAGTTACATCTTGTTTCTCTTTTGTTTCGTGCTGTTTCATGGTTTGGCATCGTCTCTTTACTGTCTAGCTCGAGTTCAGAGGTGGAAAGGTTTCGCCGGTCACTTCCGTCTTGCCCTGCCATTTTCACAGGATAAAGCTGGCTCCTTTTCCCGTTGTTCTTTGTCAATTATCAGTTCACTTCACTCGTTCAAGTCTATGTTCGTTCTCTTTGTCTCGATAGGCAATTATATATATCTTTCCTCCCGGTCCTACGTTCAAAATCTCCGACAATATAATGGTTGTAATTCAAGATTTTTCCCCCTTCTTAGGATAGAGCGGTGCTAGGTACTTTTCCCCATCACCCATCTACTAAACCCGTCAAACAATGGTAGTAGTTTTTGTGTGCAAATACTACTCCGAATAACCCCACGGATGAGACGTGGATTGCAAAAAATAATACTATTGAATTCAGGTACTTTCTTTCTCGTTAAATATTATTAATGAAAAAGTAACTTTTAAGATACGGGGAATACTTAGTGTAGTTGTATGACCCATAAACGAACGCCCAAACCACAAAACCGATTCGAAAGTGCGATACCGTGTGATATAGAGGCATACTAACACCACATCCAGGGTAATATCCGTCAGGGTATCGCAGATTCCTAACGAACGAGTTTTTTAATATATTAGAAGAATAGGTTGCTAGATATCCTATGGCAACCTCCAGTCTAGTTAAATTTAAACCAAAAAGGATCTGTAGACACCATAGCACCCCCCCATGCGAACCGGAGAAAGACAAAGCAGTGAGAATGAGGCCACCGTAGATCGAGCGCAACCCACGCTAAGCGTGGGGGTCATAAACTAGACGATTGAGAAGGACGCAGGAAATGAAGAAACCAGAGATATATGTATTTCCATAACAGTTTACAACAGGGACCGAACGAAACTCTGTAAAGCACGGGAACGAGCCGAATTCAAAGAAATACCAGGAAAAAAGCAGGAGCCATCAGAGCCACTAAGTAAACAATCTATGATAATAACAATATTGTTAGGATACCATCCCTAATAAATGCACCACCATCACCCCAACCAAGCGAGCCCTACGCCCTGTGCCGAACGCATGAAATAAAAGAAAAACAGCAAACACAAAAGCTTGCTCGGCGCATACCGATCAAAAATTTAGGGGCTGTTTGGCCCGCCGTTATTGGAAAAAATTGTTGTTACAAAACATGATTTGTAAACATGTTTACAAACAACCAACAGCCTTTATTAGAAAACATCCTGATGCCAAACAGGATCATCGTTTGTAAACATGTTTTGTAAAAAAAGGTTTTAATAGCTATGTTTTACTCTGTTAATGTTATTATTAGTAAACTGATTTTAATAAATAATATGTAAATAAGTGAAAACAAAATCTAGAGACATATTATAAAAGTGATTAAGCTTAATTCTCAAATACAAATTGCAGCACTACAGTGAGAACAAAGAACACCAAACCGTATACCAATTATGTCCAACAACTTTGAAGACGATGATATCTGCAATGTATTACAAGTTGCTGCTACTGCCATTTGAGCTTTGAGCTCCCTATCGTCCATCGAGAATGAAAGCGATGAATTCAATCAATCTGGATCTCGTATTCCACGCCACGATTCAGTACTAAGTGGACAGCAGCATACGGCGGAGCTTTTAGCCTCACCTAGCGGAATTCGGATACGAGAATGTCTACATATGTCATTAGAGGTTTTTCAGTCAATCTGCAACCAAATACGAGAGAAAGATCTTCTCCACGATACACAGTACACAACTATAGAGCATCAAGTACATATTTTCCTCTATATTACAACAACTGGTGCATCCAATCGAGTAGCCCAGGAGCGATTCATGCACTCATCAGAAACGATTAGCAGAATTTTCCACACCGTCCTCCACGCAACAAATATGCTGGCACCAGAGTTCATGAGAATCCCATCAGCAGTTGATACAAATCTTGATTTAGTATCACCAGAAATTGAAAACAATCCGAAGTTTTTCCCTTTTTTCCGAAATTGCTTGGGAGCAATTGATGGCTCGCTTATTCCCGTCAGAGTCGGACCAAATCATGCACTATCACATCGGACCCGCAAAGGATTTACGGCCCAGAATGTGATCATCGCATGCTGGTTTGATTGCACAATACAATTCTCACTAGCTGGATGGAAAGAGTCTGCACATGACAGTAGTGTTTTGGCTGATGCAATTGCAAAAGGGTTTAAAGTCCCTAATGGAAAGTACTATTTGGCAGATGCGGGATATGATATCAGTCCACAGTTTCTTACGCCTTATCGTGGTGTGCGTTATCATCTAAAGGAGCAGATTGTCAGTAATCAAGTGTAAGTGTTTACCTTTTATAAAATTATTATATTTTAGCTTATATCAATTCAATTAACTAACTCACATTATTTCTTTAATTTAGACCTCAAAATGCGAAGGAACTATTTAACCTCAGACATGCATCAGCCAGAAACTGCATTGAAAGAACCCTTGGAATTCTGAAAAGCAGATTGCAAATGCTCAAAAATGCAACTGGATATGACACTGAGAGTACTGCTGTCTTATTCAATTCCCTATGTTGCATGCATAATATAATAAAATATGAGGGAATTCCAATTGATGAAAGGGGAACTAATTTGTCAGAGGAGAAGCGAAAGCACCAGCTGGAGTTAGAACAGAGAGGCAGAGCAGTAGCAAGTACTAGAGAGCAAAAGAAGAGGGGTGAAGAGTTGCGGGATCAGATTGCAGATCAGATGTGGCGAGACTATCAACGAATCATGAGAAGTAGACGCTTTATGCATATTGAGGATATTTAATGTACATAAATCAATCTAGCTAGCTTACATCACATTTTTTCTCACTTGCAGTCTAATTCAATACAAGAGATTGCTGTGCCTTTGTGCGCATAGCCTTTTTCAACCACCCCTCTCTCAGATCAGCAGCCAGTCCAACTAATGTTATGCAATGAATTGGAGTACTTTCCAATAACTCAATTGCATCTGTAACCTCATCAGCTGTGACCTTGTCATCCTTGTACATCTCTATTAAGACAGTAAGTGCTTCCTGGTAAGGAAGAAACTCAGTAGGCACGGAGGACTTTTGTATTGTTGACATATTTGATGAACCAAGATCTGCCCCATGGTGGTCTATGACGAGCCGAGTACGCTTATTGGTGTGAGTTTCAGCTATAAATTCGGAAACTTCATTTGAAATCCGTTCCGCAAACGACGTCAACGAAGCCTTCGGTGCTGCCACAGGTCTTGTATGACGACGCTTACTCGTTTGCATAGATTGTCTATCGCGAATGGGAGTTGGATGGGAGGGAACGGCTTCTGTAGAGCTAATGGTTGAACCAATAGCGAATGGCTGATCAGGGGTAGCATGTTGAGATAAAGTACGCCTCGTGGCAGTTGAAGGCTCACCAAGAATTGACAGTGCTGGGTCAATCGCTGTAACGGGGGCTCCCTGTGGGAAGATGGATCCCAAGGATGCGGCCGTACCGAAGCTTTCTTCGTACGCAAAGTGAAGAACAAATATGTAAGAGAGAAAACCTTAACGGTGAAACTTAATATCGTTAAGCCGCAGCTTTACTCAATAAGTTCTCGAGAGGATAGTTGATCGTCTTAGGCGAAGAGGTCTTGCATATACTTTAAGTAGAATTATATTGCCAGCTCCTCTCCATCACTCCTAAGCTCACCACCATCGCGAGCACGCCCATCTCCTCTGGGCCCCGGGCTAACATTACACCGAATGTTTGCCGGCTCTGCTAGTTCATTATCCGACGTGAAGTGTTCA